>CM066031.1:1408230858-1408517891 GCA_033557465.1 Ichthyophis bannanicus | reverse complement strand
AATTAAATATAAACTATCGCACTATCACCTTTAATATATTGACAATACTGATAAAAAAGGGGAACCAAAATGCTGTGCATATAAGATAAATCCATCGGGATTGCATTGTTGTAAAAAAATAAGTAAATATATTTGAACGATTAAAAGCTTATTAAAAACAGGTAAGACATGGATTTCTAAAAATGGGTAAAACAAATGGGATAAAACTCATGGGAAATATCATGGGTCACCTTAAACCATGCCATGACTGGAAATTGTGGCATGGACGAGGATAAAAAAACATAAAAAAATTAAACAGCACTTTAAATGAATGAACACCCAAACACCAGAGGGCAGGATGGTTACCTGGTGGAATATCCTTTTATACAGTCAGATTTAACCATAGTTGCTGATGAAATTTAAAAAGAGAAATCGGATGACTAACAAATGAAAAAAAGGGAGGAATGTTGCTGCAGGTACGGTGATGCGGTGAGCGCAAGCGAGTCGCACGCTGCTTGAGCTCTGGGCCCCCTCGCCTCTCCGGCACAGAAACAATGTTGTAGCGGGGGCCAGATTCGGGCGTTCCGGACCTCCCCCCTGCTTCCACGACCGGACCGCAGTGAGCGATGGCGCCCCTGTGCTCCAACTTCAACCCCCCACCCCCCACGCTGATGTGCGGCGGCGGCCTCCTAGACCCGGGAGGCTGGAGCAGGAAAGACATCGAGCCGGCCACAGAGAGCCACGACGAGGGGGGAGCCGGTAAGCAGAGACCTACAGTGGGGCTCTAGAGCTGCGTATCCTGGCGGCGGGTGCCTCCCCGATGATCGCCCCCCGCTTCCCCAAGCACCCACATCTAGAAATTAGTGATCCAGGAGGGCGGAAGACACCGGAAACCCCAGGGGGAGGCTGGGGGACCCCTGCCGGGCCGTGGGCTGGGACGCTGCATGCTTCACCGGATGGGAGCTACGTGTGGGTTGGTCGGCACAAGATAAGCTCCCCCCAGCAGGCACGTGGGAGTTCGGGACGAGCCAGAGGGATATGGGGACGGAGAAGAAGGCCTTGCCCCCCCCGCCCCGCGGCGGGGAAGAGGGGAAGACCTGAGGCGGCGCATACAAGAGGAAGGTGACACCAGCGCCGCCGTTAGCCTGGACACGAGGTGGAGGGGGACAGGAGGACGAAGCACCCCCGAAGGCCGAAGGCAGCTCCAGCGATGGCGGCAAACGGGAGGCCGCCGCGTGGAGAAGGAGAAGGGTCACTATGCCGCCTAAAGGAGGGGAGCAATCATCGCAGCATGAAGGGGGAGGCCAAAGCGGGGATGGTGGGTGAAATCTCCTTGGCTGTGGCGGGGGCTCTGTCTGCGCAAGTCGAAGATCTGCGGGGCCGTATGGATCTCCTCCATACTTCTTTGTAGGCCATGGGGAGCCGAATGCAGTAAGCAGAGCAACGGATAGAGCGGACGGAGGAGGCATGTGCTGGAGCTGCAGCGGGAGATGACCCGATGTGAAAAAGTTACTTCAGGGTCAGGAGGCCAAGCTGGATGACCTTGCGAACAGGTCTCGCCGTAACAACATGAGATTCATGGGGATCCCGGATGCCATAGCGGACAGGGACTTAAAATCCTACGTGGAGGGACCTGGTGAAAAACAAATCTTGGAGAATGATCCTGAAGGCACCCTAGTGCAAAATAGAGAGAGCGCACCGGGTTGGGCATAGGAGAGCCAGAGTGGAACGGACAGACCCCGGGTGGTTCTGGCACGGTTCCTGCGGACTCACGCAAAAGGAAGCGGTCTTGCGTGCCGTGAGGAAGAAAAGAGCAGTTCATAAGGACAATGGTGTGCATTAAGGAAGCTTATCATAGCTCAGGAAGGAGCTATAGAAAGGTTGAAAAGATTGAAGTGACTTATGAACAAGCCAACGTGTCAGGTCTGGTAGAAATAAGAAAACAGAATTTTCCCATAAAAGAATAACAGGCCCAGAATGCAACAGGTTTCCAACAGCCATTAGAGGCGATGAAGTGGGGAAACGTGTGTTCAATCAGGAGGGCTATGAGGTAAATCCCTAAGCACTCATCTCAAAGGGCAGGGCCGGATTCAGCACAGCTGTGCTGTGTTAGGGAGGAGCACTCATCTAGGCAGAATAAGAGTAGAGTTTATTATAAAGATGACCAACTTCGGATCTTCATGATCACCTTGGATATCCAGAGAATTGTCCTCAGTATCCTGAGAATCAGCTTGAGTTTGATCATCAGTTTCATCTGAAGGATTCATCAGAAGCAGAAGCCAAAACCGGACGGACAGAGGGGAAAGAGACCCTTTGGAAGAAGGCAGAGAAAAGCCTTTGAGAGGTTCTAGAAGAGTCCAAAGCAAGTATGTATTACTGGGAGGGGTATTCCAAGGGCCAGCATTACACCATTGGACTGGGAGTTTAGGGAAAGCCAGAGGAATGGTGCTGCAGAGCTAGGAAATCACCAGAGGATACCTGTGCGGGAGACGGCTGCACGTGGAAGGGACCCTAAGAACTGTGCCAGAAAGGTCTGTGAAGAAAGATCCAGTGGTCAGGGGATCTGGATTGGGAAGGCTGGACATAAGAACTGGACTACATTACTGGCCCAGGATATATAGAGAGGAACTCTAGGTGCAGCAATGGAAGCAAGTTATGAACACTGATCTATGCCCTAGCTATAACCTTGAAAGACCAGCAGGGAAATAAGTATTCTCCTGAACATGCTCCATTGAGAGTATTCATCTGTGGCCAATCCATGATATTGAACCCATGCTTGTTGAACAAAGGAGGAATAAGAGGCAGAATGAGGATCCGGTTCTATATGGACTGCTCTCTATCTAAAACTCCGTTGGTAACTTGGCTGTTATAAAGTACCGCAAACCATCACAAAGAAATACCAAATTTGTTCTTTAATCTACTCAGAAAAGCTCCTGAAGCAGGATTTGACCCACCACAGTAGAAAAGCAAGCCAGCTAAGGGGTTTCAGATGGATAAAATGCTAGCAATTAGAAGCCTTACCTAATTGATTGTGAGCTAGGAGGAGAATCACTTCTGCATCTATGTGGGAAGTAATCAGAAGTTAACCTGAAAAGAACAGTTTGTTTCTTGCTTTGTGGCTTGTCATTTGTTGTTTTCCTGATTTTGGACTTTGTTTTTTCCATAGTTAACAACTGAAAGCAAGTAAACTAATTTATGTGCTACCAAGCATCTCTGTGTTGGGAGGAAATAACCCCATAAATAAATATCTTATTGGCTTTACCCCAGAGCACAACTAAATTATTGTCAGCCACTGTGGCTGGTGTGAATGAACTACCTTGCCCACAAAACCTTGCAAATCATATCGAGATATGCACGTGCCAAGACTGAAGATTCTCACCCAGGCCAGCCGTCTGACAAATGTTAAGCTGCGTATTGTTCAGGATTATTCAGCAGCCCTGGGACAGCGACGACGGGAGTATGGGACCTTTGTGCCAGATCCTGATAGATAACAATATCAGGTTACTGGTTGCAATACACCGCACCGGTTGATCTTCCAATCATGGTGGGATTCGCCGGTCCTTTGAAGCAGCAGGCAGCAGCAACGCACTACGTGGAGGAGATACGGCAGAGGGCCGCAGCTGCAGCCGAGACCTGAGACCAAGCAGTAGACGGAGTGTAGATCAGAAGAACAAAGTTTTGGTGCACGGCGCATTTGACTGTGAAGAGGCGGGGCGGTTGGTAAACCTGTGCGGGAGGGGGGGTAACAAGGGGACTGTTAAAAGCTGTTTTTCTTAAGTATTATTTGTGGGCTGGTCCTTTGGGTCACGGGGGGGGTGTTGAGGGGAGTTTTGGGCGGTTCGGGTTTGTACGGTGAGGGGGGAGCGGGGAGGGGCGCGTTCGCTGTGGTGGGGGGACCCCGGATGGCTCCCAGGAGAGCCGGTATAAAGGGAGGGGTTGGGGGGGAACAACACGCATCTAGGAGTCACAGAGAGGGAGAGAGGCAGATGGTAGTAGAGCTGGGAACTTGGAGAGGAGAGGAGCGTGGGAGGAGGGTGGGGGAGGGAATTGGGGGGGGGAGGGTAGGGAGAGGGGGGGAGGAGGGGTTAGGGGTAGAGCGGGGGGGAGAGGGAAGGAAGAGGGAGTGGGAGGAGGAGGGGAGTTGTACCCGTAGGGGACCAGTTGAGGAGTGGATGGTGCGAGGGAATAGGATGGTGGGGGAGGTGGGGAGGAGTCTTCCAGGTACTATGTATGGTTTTTTTTTGTTTTTTTTTTTAATTGTGATGAATAATAGTGGGCCTAACTATTTTTGTACAACATGCCGCTTAAGATAATCTCTTGGAATGTTGGTGGTCTGGGCAATCCGATTAAACGGGGCCAAAATTTTGCAGGCCTTGGAAAGGCAGAAGGCGGAACAATCGCTCTGCTCCAGGAAACCCACCAGACTGCCGAAGGGAGCATCGTAATAAACTTTGCCGGGAGGGGAGTGGGTGGGGCAGGTATGGGGGGCCCCGGATCTCTGGAAAGAAGGGGGGGCTGTAGTGCTCTTGAGACATAAGCGAATAAGGGCTGGAGGTTGTAAGGGACCTGGTTGATCCGTCGTGCAGATTTGTATTGGTGCACGGAGTCTTTGAAGGGCGGCCGGTTATTTTAGGCAATTATTTGTATTTGTCCAAATGTGCTAAGATTTGCCCCTTTATGCTCGTCTCGCCTCTAAAATCGAGGACATTGCCGGAGACCCCCGTGATTTTGGGGGGAGATTTAAACGTTGTCATGGATGTTCGATCTAGATACATCTAAAGGGGGGGGGAGCCACGAGACAGAATAGCGGAAGGTTCGGGCACGGCGACGCTTATGTTCCAGGTTGGGTGGGGTGGATCCGTGGCGACTGTTACACACGGCAGAGCGGGATTACACGCATCAATCTCGGGCTCAGGGCTCATGGCACCAGAGCACGTATAGACTACCTGTTGATTTCTACTGGTTCTGTTTGCCCAAGTCGAGGATGCTCAGTTAGGGGCCCATAGAGATATTTTTTCTGATCATGCCTTTGGTCTGCGTTAGACGTCTATTGGAATGGGAACACTCCTCGGAACTCTCCATGGCGATTCCCGCCTTGAATTATCTAGGGATGCGCAGTTTCGTTCTTTTATTCAGCAGGGTGAGGTGGCAGGGAATTTGAAGATGATCATAGAGGTCACCAGGATGACCCAGAGTTACTTTGGGGAAAACTGCGAAGGTTGTACTGCGGGGGGACATTATAGGGTTCCTTGCCAGGAAGAGAAGATTGAGGGGTCCGAACGTATTATCTGTTTTAGAGAGATTGGCGACGAGGGCTGCGGCGCCGATGAGCCCAAAACCCAACAGCATGGGTTAAAAAGCAGCTGTGGGGACGCTCAAAAGGAATAATTAAATGAACTCTTACATCAAAGGGCAAAGAAATCGGTGTGATACTATCGTTACCAATTATTTTACCGGTACAGGGATAAGCCCGGGGGAGAAACTATTGGCCAGGTGCCTTCGTGGACCAAGGGGCTCCAAATTGGTACCAGCCTTGCGGAAGGAGTTGGGGACTTTACATCAGGATGGAGCCCTGGCGGAAGTGCGAGTTTTCCGATCTTTCTTTCAGAGACTTCTATACAGCAGAGTCGACTGCTCTTCACGCAGATGGAAGAGTATGTGGGGGAATTGGATCTACCCCACTTATCGGCGGAGCAAAGAGCACAATTGGATCGGCCCGATTATCGGCAGACTTGAGCTGCAAGGGGTCAGGTATAAAGCCAGCTGTTACAAATCCCCGGGGTCCGAATGGGCTAGGAGGACGAATTCTATAAAATTCTTAATGAACTGATCTCCCCAAAGTTGGCCGCAGTACATCAATCGGAGGGCGCAGCAGGGTTAATTCCGAGGCGGGGGCTTAACCATGCCCATATTGTTGATTACTATTGTATTGTATTGTATACTAAATATTGTATTGGATTGTATTGTAGTCTGTCTACTATTAGTATTACTATGCAACATTGATATAGTAATACTATTGTATAGTAATACTATTGTTATAGTATTAGTATTGTATAGTAATACTATAGTAATACTAGTGTTATAGTAATACTATTGTATTGTATTGTATTGTATACTAAATAAATAAAATTGTTCTCATTCCTAAACCGGCAAGGGACCCTCTCTCTGCGGCCTTGTATCGTCCTATCCCTTTACTTAATTTTGATCTTCAATTAATGGCAAAAAATTACGGGGGACCGCCCTGGCGGAAGTTTCTGGGGCAATTGGTACATGAATCCCAAGTTGGTTTTCGTTAAGGGGCGCTATGCTATCCGCAGCCTGCGCAAAAATTGTGGCATCCTTAGAGTGGGTCCAGTATAGACATCTGCCCGACCTACTTGTCAGTTTTTGATGCGGCAAAGCCTTCGACAGGGTGGACTGGCAATAACTTAAAGTACATTCTTCCACGCTATGGCATAGGGGCCTTTATTCTGTAACATGGTCGCGAGCCTGTATGCCGAACCCGACGGCAGCGATACTTGGAAATGGGATGTGATCTGAGAATTTTTTCGCTGCAAATGGGGACTTCGTCAGGGGCTGCCCCGTCTCCTCTCCTCTTCGTCATTTCGTTGGACCCCCTCATGCGGAGGGAGTGGCGGGATTGCGAACAATAAGGGGGGTCAGCATTGGCAATCAAGAAGTCAATATCTGCTTTTGCCGACGACCTGTTGGTACACTTCGCTTTCACCTAGAGATTCTTTGCCTCATATCTTGCGGGAGTTTCGAACTTTTGGGCCGTTTGCGGGGGCTTAGTATTAACAGGGATAAATCCGAGGCCATGGAATGTTTCAGGCCGCCTCCGGAGCGGCTGGCCGGGGGAGTTCCCTCTTAGATGGGTAGAATCAATTCATATATCTGGGGATCGTACCTGCCCTGTCAGCCGGTCAATTATATGGGAGTAACCTGACGCGGATGGGACCAAGGTGAGAACCAGGCTGCAGTCCTGGCAGCCCCTCCCCTTGTCTTTAATGGGGAGAATCGCGGAGATTAAGATGGTGCTTTTGCAACGGATACTAGATTGGCTGAAGGACCCTCCCGGTTTGGATATCCGGCAGGGATGTTCGGCGCTTCGAGGCTGAATTTCGCGGGCCTACTATGGGGGGGGGGGGGCGCGAGACAGTATCCCATATGGTTCGACTGGTGGGGAGGGGGAGGACATGGGGGGTGTGGGCTTCCAGATCTCGGTGCTGACGGCAATTGGCCTGCCAAGAGCGCCACCTGGGGGACTGGCTAGGTGATACAGACACCTTATACGCCTAGGGCATTGGAGGAGGCATAAGTGGCAACCCCACTCGCTATGGGCCCTTTTACATCTGGAGGTAAGCAGTGGGCCCACCAATCTGGCCGAGAGTGTGCTACTAGATCTCCGGTATGTAAGGGGACCTGGCGCCAGTTTGAATGCTTACTGGGGCCGTAGTTGGCAGGTGTCGAGCTGGTTGCCCATTCGGGGGAATGTCAATTTACCTACCAGGCACCGATGCCGCCGCGTTTCCGTACCTTGGGGGAGAGAGGGTTTACATAATTTGGGTCATGTGGTGGATTTGGCGGGGAAACCTAAAACCACTTCCGTGTACTATCTCGGTGAGTATTGAACTGGGGCCCCACCACTTCCTTTGCGTATATGCAAATGGCACACTATGTGGCCTCCCTCTCGGGTGCGGAGCTACACAGCGACTGCTTCCCCCCCCGATCGGCCTCAGATTATAGCATTCTTGGGTTCTAAGGCGAGGCGGATACGGGACCGTTCAATTCGGGTTTTTCACCCTTAGGCTGGAGCAGAGTTATCGAACGTGCGGCCGGACTATCGTAGAGTGGAACAGGCTTGGGGGGCTGAAAATGGGGTGGGAGATCCCCCATGACACAATTTCTGCGTAGCCCTCCGGAGAGTGGTGAACATGGCGGACGGTGTTCCGCTGGCGGGAAATACAATTAAATGTGTGGACTAGGGTTCACTTCGCCCCGCGGCGGGGCCCCTCCGTTGCCACTGAACCGCGGGGGGATGGTTAGCTGGTCCGCGGTGTGCGGAGCCCTGGCGACTTTGTTGCATATGTGGTGGGGCTGCCGGCAGAAATTGTTCGTTTTTTTCATAACAAATTGGCGGAGAATTTCTCAATTTATGGCCAATCTTTTGGGACACACCTGTTAACTGGGATGGGCTGCGTTGGTTGCCCTGGATCTCCTGAGCCTTACCTCTCAGAAGGGGAAAAATGGAGTCGCTGGACTGGTGCGGAAGGACATGTCTGGTGGGTACGGAAGGGCCACTTTTTGCGTCGGTTTGGAGGGACAGCCACCCTCCCTCCTTTTGGGCAGTGGTGGAATTCCTTCCATCCGAGCTTATGCTCCTGGAGTGTAGGGCTGCTCGAGGGCAATGTCAAGTGATGGTCCGCCTTCTTGCTACTTTGGGATCCATATAGTTCAAAATCTGAGTCCCCGAACCTGTAATGTAGGTCCTGCAACTAGGTAGCTGACAATCTTCTTACAGCGGTTGCAGATGTCATCAGTGGGCGTTATGTAGAACTTTATGGTGCTGGTCCTGCGTGGCACAGACTTGGGGTTTGCCGGGGGGGGGGGGGGGGTGTAGGAGGGGGAGGGGGAGGTGGGGGGGGGTCAGGGGGGTCTGAAAATCTCTTGTAACCATCAATGAGTTTCTGCCCCTGGGGATAAGAGTCAAACCCCAGGGTAAGCGGGCTGGTACGTGTTGTTGTATTTAGGTTTCTTTTGGAAATGGGTTCTAAATAAAAAAAACTTTGAAAAGAAAATGGAGGAATGTTAAATAAACAATGAACAGCCAGGTAAAAGGACTTTAAGAGCAAGAAACTCAAAAATTGTTCTATAAGAAATACCACATATTCGGGCAATATTTCTAAATAGAATGAAAAAATTGAAAACGTGGAGCGGGGAGGGGGATGTTTGTAAAAATAAAACAAGCAGCTGTAGTCATCGCAAAACTGAAAGAAAATCAGAGGTAAGAGAGGTGGTTTGGGCTGCCCATACTGAAAGAAATCATTATTTTATAAACCAAAAGTAAGTTACTGGAAAAAAAAAAAACAGTTGATTAACAAGATAATATATTTAAAAAAAAAAAAAAGGAAAAATTTAAAAAATGGGGGGGATGGAGGGGAATTAAAAATAGGGGGGATGAATTTAAAAGAGGGCGGTGGTATCAATTTATGGCCAAACAAACAAATGACGTTTTAAAACAAAAACATATGGCCATAAAGAATTAAAAATTATTAAAAACTATAATATAAGATCCTTAAAAACTATACATATTATGAATATCTGTTCATAAAAAAACTGTGTATTTTACATAGAAAATTAAGAAATAAAAAAATTTATAAAATATGTGGCATATGTGAAAAGAGAGGGAAAGGGTAGGGACAGAAGGGGGAAAGGAAGAGGGGTTTGAGGAGGGAAAAAAACATGGAAAAGGGGGGAGAGGGGGAGGAGTGAGGGTGAGGAGGTGGAGAACAGGAAAAAGGAGGGAAAAAAGGTGGTGGAGGGAAAAGAGGAAAAAGGGGGGACGGAGGGGAGAGAGAAGGGGCAAGAGAAGGGGTGGGTGGGAGGCGGAGGGAGAGAGATAGGAAGATGAAAGAAAAAGGGGAAGAAGAAACAACATCCTGGTTAAAGCCGTCTATACAAAACAAAACAGACACCTTTGTTAAAAACAAACACATGATAAAAAAAAGGGGGTAGGAAGGCCAGGTATGTCATTAAAAAAACAGATAAGTCAGCCTCTAAATTCAACGCAAAAAAGGCCATGATGGTTTTTTAACAAGAAAAAATGTATATCCGCTGTTTTGAGCACAGAGGAGAAACCTAATCTAGATCCCCTGCTCTCCAATTAGCTTTAACGACTTTGTTAGAACAAAAAAATTTTAATGTCTGGAAACTTTATGTTGCAGTTCACTACAATGTCTGTACCAAGGACTTCTGCTGACCAGTGGTCTCTTCAAGCAGGCTTTTATGTTCAATTATTCCTTGTATGGACTCTCCATGTGTTCTTTCCCAATATTATAGCAATGGCACATGGAACCCATAAACACATAAATCACATTCTCCGATGCACAGTTGGGAAAAAATCATTAAGCCAGAATTTTTTTCTGAGTAATTGGTTGTGAATTAGTGGAAAATAAATGCTTTACTTAAGGGCGAACAAGCATTTTAAAAACACTGAACAAATTGACCGCACTTGATAACGTCCTTCTGTATTTAGTGCTTGGACGCCGTTCAGTTAGAGCATATGGCGGACTAGCATCGTTCCACAACAAGTTCACATTTCCCTTTTGTGAGCAATAATAGCAACACCAAACTCCGAAAAACAAGGGGTAACAATTTGGACAATGTGCCATTCTTCATGTATAATTCATTGTTATTTCCCTTTGAAAATTCGTGGAAAAACAGTAAGGGGGCACACAATCCTAGTGTTCGTTGATTTCTGTGTCTTATCCAAGAGGGGACAGCAATCAGAATACTTTGCCCTTTGGTAGGCTTGTTGGATTGTAGAGTTACTGAGTATCCTCTAGTCTGCAAATCTCCGTTTCATGTTGTAAGCCTCGATTTTTTAAATTCTCATGGGTCTAAAGAATACTTGTCCTGCTCTGTAAAAAATTGGCCAAATAGGTAAATGAGCTTTCAAGGATATGGTTGTGAAAGCTCTGGTAATGCAGAAGCTGATTTGCTGTCACAAAGGCTTCCTGTATTAGATCAATCAGGAAGCCCTCGGGACTCACTTCATAATCAGTAAGTCCAGAATAAGGTATGGGACAACCATTATCCAAAAGAGCCTACTGAAACTGCAGATCTTATCTTAGAAAGTTATCTGCATATTGAAATTATCCAAGGAGAGGCCTTGCTCCCACGCAATCATGACCCATAGGATATCATCTATATAGCACTTCCATTAATTTAATAGTCGTTTTCATAAAGAATGGCTGGTTTAAAAAACGTTGTCTCGAATAGTTGGTCACATTATAAATTTGCACATCGGGGGCCATGGAGCAACCCATGGCTACCCCGTTTGTAATAAAATCTCTCCAAAACAAAAATAGTTCTCGGTCAAACGCTAACGGAGATAGCTGATGGAATCTTGTGATCATATGGCTCAAGTAAGATATCTTGGATAAAGCTTCAGTTGCTGTACATTTGTGTACAATGACAATGTCTAATGTAACCAGAATAAAACCCCTCATGATATCCTTTAAAACCTTGCAAAATTCAGATGATGTGATGAAACGTCTCGTACATAAGGCAGCGCGTGGAGGATACAAAAGGTTGTAGTAAAATGTCTAAAAATTGTGATTAGTGGTTCAAACAAGGACACCAATAGCTGATATAATGGGGCAACCCGGAGGATTTAAGGGAGGGAACTTATACCATTTTTGGTAAAAACAAAATAGTAGGATACCGGGATCTGTTCCCCCTCCCCCATGCCCTCTCAACTGTAGATACGACTTGAGGAATTTGGTGGGCTGTGGACGGGGATGGGAGGTATCTTGGCCCCCTCCCTTCCATAGCTTTTCCATGCTGTGAAAAAAAAAAGAGTGGAGGAGAAGTGGAGGAGGAGGAACAGTTATTCTTTTTTTAAAGAAGGAAAAAGGAGACAGAAGCAATCCACATACTCTTCAGGACTGGCTTTCACTTCTCATTTTCACATGCACTTCTCCTCCTGTCTAGGAAAATGGAAGTCTCCGTCTAGGTAAACTACGATCATTTTGGTTTTCTACTCCCATGATTAAATATTTTCTCACCTGTAGTCATCCTCATTTTCTATGAAACTTTTCTATTTTTTTATTTTTCACTTCCTTTTTAAAAGACTGTATTCTGTATTCTTATAGTGGAGGAGTGGCCTAGTGGTTGGGGCAAGGTACTTCAGGCCGGAAGGTCGGAGGTTCAAATCCCACTAGAGGACCAGCAACCTTGGGCCGGGGAAGAAGAGGAATGGGGTTTCTAGTCCCACAGGTGCTCCTTGTGGTCTTGGGCAAGCCACTTATTTATGTACTTATTTACAGTCATCTTCTATACCACGCTATTCAGCACCAGTGCCCCGGTTTACAATGAACAATAAAATTACACATTTTCCAATGGTACTTGTGTTCTACAGTTGAAACAGGTGATACAACTTGGATAACAGGGGTAACTATTTAAAATTTATAACATAATCGTGATCTCTTTATTGGTTTCAGTTTCCTGGGGGTTGTGGTGTGCGGCTTGTGAGGTTGGTTGCTGTGTCTGCAATTGGTTAGCTGGGTAAAGACAGGAGAAAGAGGTGGTGTTGTTCAAGGGCCTTTCTGAAATGCAATATGTCTGGGATTGCTCGGATGCCGTGAGGGATAGGCTGTTCCAGCACCTTGGTTGCGCACGAATTTGAAGGCCCCTGCATGCTGTTCGCCTTTGTGCATTGTGTTATTGAGTTTGGGACTACCAGTTGTCGTTGAGTGCTAAATGATCGTCTTATCTCTATTGGGAGGTGTACGTCTGTATTAATTCTGTTAGTGACGCAGATGTGAGCCCTTTGATCTGGCCCTGGAATGTAAAGTAGTAAGGTCTTGTATGTGAGTCTACATGTGTATCGGGAGCCCAGTGGGAAGTTGTGTGTTAGGATGGGTGAGGGACATGGTCTTTCTTGGATGCGCCGTTGTCACGGACTCTTGCTGCGGCGTTTCATTGCCAGTTGCAGTGGGTGTCAAGGTAGGCTTGAGGGAGCCCTTGCAGGATTGAGTTTGGCATAATCCCAAAAATGTGGTTATGATGATTAGAGGCCTGATAGATGGCTCCTGAAATCGTCCGGCTCGAGGCAGGGGAATCGTTAGGTGTCGAAGTAGTGATACGGATTTTAGTGGGTATACCGCTCTTACAATGTTTCCTATGTGCACCTTCATATCCAAGTGCTGGTCTAAGGTGGAACGCCACGGTATGCTGATTAGTGGGCTTGGTCTGGAGGTCTGCTTCCTTCACTTTTAAAGATGGACGGGGCAGTGAAACGTTTCTGGTTCCTTGTTAATTGAACAACAACCCTCCGTTTTTCTTGTGTTGGATCCTGATGGTTTTGGGATTGCATCCCAGTTGGGATACTTCATGTTATTGCAGTTTGATAACTGGTGTGAGGTCGGGGTTCTCTGTTGCAAAAGGCATGTATAAACAGTACGTCATCAGCGTATATCAGGCAATTAACACTGAATGACCGTATCAGGTTGCAAATGGCTGCATGTATATATTAAACATCAGGGCGGAGAGGGAGGAGCCTTGTGGGACACCTTTGGCTTTTGGTGGAACGGATCAGGATGATGTATCGCTGGATCGTACCTGCTGCCATCGGTCAGAAAGGTAAACTTAACCCTCCATAGCCCATGTTCCCTGTAAAATAGTTATCTCCAAGTTATAATGCTCTGGTCATGTAATTTCAGTTTGTTCAATGTAAACCGCACTGATGCAGAATAGCGCGGTATATAAGAGAATATAAAGAACTAAATAAATAAAAAGTGTCACACAACGATCACTTCCAGATAGAACAGAGCTTTTCTTATTAGTACAAGTAGGGAAAGAATGCAGAGTATGCACATGGTATTCTTTCCAACCACTGCGTGTATATGTGTGTGAGTGTTCATCTCTTGTGAACGTGGATTACCTGGTCCAATTTAGTGCATTTTCAAACTCTATGGGGCATGTTTACTCAAGATTAACACACAATAAGTTCACACGTGTAAATGCTGCCACTGCCCATTCATTTTTATGGACTGCTGCCGCATTTAACACACATTTACTAAAAGTTAACAAGCGTTAACTTTTAGTAAGCATGTCTCTATGTCTTTTTATCTGTTTTTCCCACATGCCAAGTTTCATCCCATTCCGTTAAATTTTTAGAGGTGTTATTTTGCCAACAGACAGAGACAGGACAGACAAACATTCTCAACACCCTTTTATAGAATTCTTTCCAACTTCAATTGAGTCAGAAAGAATAATAAAAAATTGTGTCTATTACACAGATATGCATGACTAAGAAAACAGAAAGCTGCCCAAAACCTCATAAAATAATTTATAAATAATAATTTTATATAATATTCTAAAGAGGACTTCCAGTGACATCACCGTTCCGCATGGATGTCTGAAGAAGAGCTCTGCCGTAAAACCCCACAAAAGCAAAAAATCTCCCCTACAAAAGCAAACCAAATACCCAGAGTGGACAGTAATAGGCAACGGGTTCAGAGGCAGGAGATATGACTCTGGCAAGAGAAAAAAAAAAAACAGCGGACATAAGAGTACACGTTCTCGGTGCTATGAGGTGAGCAGAAAGAAAGAAGGAGAAAAAATGGGAGGCGAGGCGAATTTGGAGTCAGAAACTGAAGAACAGCTTGGGTAAAAGTGCCGTTGTACAAATTTCAAAAGAACAGCTATGGTTTCCTGGTTCGGTGAATTGCACTCAGAAATGGTGGGATTTAGGGCAGACATGGAGGCGGCCATAACAGAATTCCACACAGATGTGCAAGAACTGGGAAAAAGAGTGAAGGAGACGGAAGGGCAAGTAGAGGAGGTGCGAAGCAACGTGAGTGAAATAAATAAGGCAGTAAACATTTTGGAAGCGTCGAAGGAACAGATTGAGACTGAAACTTGAGAATTTGGAAATTCGCAGCAAGACGACACAACTTATGAATAAAGGGGGTACCAGAAAGTGAAGAGTATCAGAGATTGTGAGCAAATGGCATGGGACATATGCAAGGCAGTGCTGGAGGACCCTGAGGAAAGGGGGATGGCTCAGGAAGTTAAAATAGACAGAGCACACCGCACACTTGGCCCAAGGGGAGGGGAGGCACCAAGAGATATAATTATATGCCTCCAGGACTTTAAAATTAAAGAAAGAATAATTAACAAGGTGAGGGGAGCAGGCCAAGGTGAGGAGAGCAGGCCAACTCGAGTGGAAGGGAAACAAGTTGGCAATTTTTGCGGAGTTGGCTGCGGCCATGCTACAACGCAGAAGAGAATGGAGAGGATTCACAATGAGACTGCGGGAAGAGAACATTAAATATAAATGGCTATACCCAGCAGGAATTGCATTCAACAGCAACGACATTACAAGGTGGGCAATAACAGTGACACAGTTGGCGGGGAATGGACAGACAACAGATGGCAGAAAGTGGAGAGCAAGAGAGAGGAAAAATAAACGTGTAATGCAAAAGAGAAAGGACATGGGACTGAGTAAATAAGCAGAGGTGAGATGGAAGGAAATGGAAGGAACCCAGAGTTGAGAAGGAAAGATGGGAAGGAAGCACATTTGTGAATTGAAAAAAAGAAAAGGCAACAGCAAGAAAAAAGAAGCTGCAAAGAAAGACTTAGGAATATAATCTGAAAAGGGAGTGGGGGGTAGAGTAAAGTGAGAAAGATGAGAGTAAGAGGGAGATTAAGATAAGAGTGATTAAGTTCAGAAATATGAGTCATGAGTGGCAGGGGGAGGATGATGTCACTGAGGAAGTGGAAGCTACTAAATGGTAGCAAGAAGGAGGGGAGGAAAGGGGTGGTTGGGCGAGAGAGGGGGGGAGGGAGGGGGAGGGGGAGGGGGAGGGAAGGGTGGGAAGAGGGGGGGGGTAACGGGATCCTTTGAATATACAAAGAGGAGATATAGCGATCTGAAATCATGGGGAGTAAACAAAAGAAATTTGATGAATTTAAGGTAGTAACCATTAATGCTAAAGGACATAACGTCTGGTATAAAAGAGAGGCCCTATTAAAAGAGGGTAAAAGGTTAAGAGCTGATGTAGTGCTTATACAAGAAACACATCTAAAAAAACCACAAGAAAGGTGGTTGATGAGTAAAGAATATGATAAAGCATTTTTGGCACATAATCTGGACTCACCAAAGAGTGGGGGGGAGGGGGGGAATTGGAATTCTCTTTGCAAAAGGCTTGAGCTTGGAAGAAGAACATATAGACAGGGACCCGGAGAGGCGTTTCATTCTGTGGAAAGGAAAAATAGCAGGGAGGTCCTTATTAGTAGGGAGTATATGCACCAAATACACAGCAAGGAGGGTTCTATGGGAAATTATAGGAGGTGGTGGAAGCGCATATGCAAAAACCCAGTGATATTAGGAGGGGGTATTTTAATGCAACCCTTAAACCCCAGAATAGACACCCACGGGAGGTAATAAGCAAGGCATTAAAGGTATAAGTAAGAAGTTAGGGAAATTGCTACACAAATTGGGCGCAGTAAGATGCTTGGTGATACATGCTTGGGAATAAGAGAATATACGCACTACTCACTCCCACACAAAAGCTACAGTAGATTGGAAGGATAGTAGTAGAACACAGGTAAAGCGAGTGGATATAGGAGCCATAAGTTGGACAGATCATGCACCAGTGGAAGGTCTCATTTGAGTTTACAAAGAGAGGGAGGAGGTCTGCGTTTCTGGAGGTTGAATGAATCCCTTACAGATGAGGAAGAGGGGCTAAGACGTATTCAGTGCACTATAAGGGATTATATGCAGCATAATAATGGGGGAGAGGTGGGACCAGCTGGGGTGTGGAATGGACTGAAAGCGGTGGTAAGGGGGCACTGTATAGCGTTGGCGGCGAGACGGAAGCAGGAAAAAGAACAAAAGGAGCGAGAGCTATTAACAAAGTTGAGACTAGAAGAGACAGTGCACAAACAGAAAGGTGGAAGGAGGAGGGCTGCAACATATTAGAAGCTTACGGGAAGAATTAGGAATACTAAATAAGGAGGAAGAAGCATTTAAGTTGAACCAACTCGGATATGAATTTTATGTACAGGGAAATAAGCCAGGCTGATATCTTGCATGAAAACTTAGGGAAAGATGAATGCAACAATAGATCCTGTGAATAAAAGATGTGCAAGGTAGATCGGCTAATGATACTGAACAAATACAAAAAGTATTTCAGGAATATTATTGCAAACTTTATGAATAGGAACAACAGGGAGAGGGAGTGGATATAGAACAGTACCTGGCAGAGATCACACTGGAAGCAATTGGATTCAGAGAACAGCAGTTGGATGAATAGAGAGATGACAGAAAAGAGGTTATAAAAGAGCTTAAAAGACGGCAAGGTAGTTGAGGTTATAAAGAGCTTAAAAGACGGCAAGGCGCCAGGATTGGATGGTTTTACTGCCAGGTTTTATAAAACGTTCTGTGAGGAAGTAAGCCTGAAAATGAGAGATGTTTTCAATGAAGTATTAAAAGGGGAAAGTTACCAAGCTCAATGGAGGTGGCGGGTATGGTAGTAATACCCAAACCCGGAAAGGACCATGGGAAGTGAGAGTCATATAGGCCCATTTCTCTCATCAATTTGGATGCTAAGATACTAGCTAAAATATTGATGACCAGGTTGCAGAAATACATACCACAATTGATAAAGGACGATCAAGCAGGGTTTATCCCTGGTATCCAATGTGCATAAATTGCTGAATTTAATATGGCAAATGCAAAAGGATCAAACATCGTCCATAATGATGGCGGTGGATGCAGAGAAAGCTTTTGACAGAGTAGAATGGGCTTTTATGTTTGCAGTTATGCGGAAGATGGGACTGGGAGATAATTTCCAGAAATGGATAGAAGCTCTTTACAGAGAACCTAAAGCACGTATACGGATAAATGGGGCATATTCCGAGTTATTTAAATTGGGCAGAGGTACAAGACAGGGGTGCCCAATTTCCCCATTGCTGTTTGCAATGGTGATAGAACCACTGGCCGAAAGTGTTAGACAGAATAAGGAAATACATGGTATAAAGGTAGATGAAGAGGAATACAAAAATCTCATTATTTGTGGATGATGTCATGTATACTTAGGACAACCTATGGAATCTATACCAGCCTTAGTACAAGAAATCAAGAAATATAGTACAGTATCTGGATACAAAAGGAATATGGGGAAAACAGAAGTTCTAAAAATTCAGTTGGACCCACAGGAAGAAGTAAGGTGCGAACCACATTCCCGTTTAAGTGGGCTAATAAAAGTGAGAGATACCTGGGGATCCAGATTAGTGCGGAGGGGTCTGAGTTATATAAGATGAACTATGACCCAACAATAAAAAAAGTGCTGAAGGATTTAGTACAATGGGACAAACCTAATTTCTCATGGATGGGAAGGATTGGCCATAGTGAAAATGAATATACTACCTCGATTATTACTGTTTCTATTTATGTCTTTGCCTATAGAGATACCCATCACAATGTTAAATTTGGTGCAGAGAAGAATCTTCTCCTTTTATCTGGAGACGCAGACCTCCAAGGGTGCAAGGGAAGATAATGTATAAAGAGAAAAAGGAGGGGGGTTTGACAGTGCCTGAAGATACCAAGGTACTATGAGGCGGCACAGTTGAGAGCATTAATGGGATGGTGGTTAGAGAGGAGTGGAAGTACACTAGAGCAGGAGATGGTAAGACCAAATTGCCTTATTGATTTGATGTGGCAGAGAAGAGAGGGGAGAGGAAGGGGCCAGGATAAGAACCCCTATGTGACATGCACACTTCGAATTTGGGATAGGAAACAAAAGGTGTTGACAGAGATGGGGATAGACATTAGAGCACAGCGGATTACACAGTGTGAGGGATTTAAGATGGGAGGAATCTCTGGTATATTGGCACATTTTTGGGGGGCAAAACAAATAAAGGAATGCTTAGGTAATAAGGAGAAACAATTTGAAAATATGTTTAGGATGGGAGATTTATCCAGAGGTGTAATCTCGAGATTGTATAAAGCATTGAGTGGGCCCATGGACCAAGGAACACATATGCAGGCATGGGAGGAGGACTTGGGAGGACACTGGGAATATTAAGAGATGGGAAAACAATACGAGGATAAAAATACCAGTAGTCTCAACAGCAATCAAGAACACTGTTTATAAGATGCTGTACCGAATGTATTTAAACCCCCGTGTATCTGTGTAAGATGGGGAAATACAATGATTTGATGCGTTGGAGGGGGTGTGGAGAGAGAGGGGGGACTAGATGCATATGTGGTAGAGGTGCAAAGTGCTACAGAAAACATAGCAATGGCTGTCTGATTTGGCACGAGATATGTGGGCTGGGTTGGCCCTATTACACCAGCAGGAGTTGGTTATTCAAGAATGGGGGGGGAGTTTTGAAGAGTGAACTGGTATATATTGTTAAAGATGCTTGCAATTGGGGTGCGGATGGAAATAGCAAAGGGGTGGAGGTCAGAGAGAGAACCAGCCCTGAGAGAATATTAATCAGACTGGGCCTACATTCATAGGATGAGCGAAATTAATGCATATAAAACACACAGGATAGAGGTCTTTCAAAGAAGATGGGAAAGGTATAGGGAATGGTTACAAAAGGAGGACAACAAATTAATGGGATGAGTTCAATCAAGTTTAGAAAATGTGAAAGTAAAATAAGAGGGGTGCATTACAGGATCCAGTGGGGTAGGGGAAGAAAGGAATATTAAAAAATGTACAGATACATGGAGAGGAAAGAGTAGTTACTCACCTGTAACAGGTGTTCTCCAGGAGCCACAGGAATCAGTCCTCACATATGGGTGACATCGACGTCGATGGAGCCCCTGCGGAGCATTTCCCCAGCTTTCTATGAAAGCCTTTGGGAATACTGCACGCATGCGCGGTCCCTTCCCGCCTAAAGGTGCCATCTTGTTCAGTCTAATGACATAGCTAAAAGACAGCACAAAAAATACAAAAATGAACTATGTACAACTGCAACTCCCAGGGGAGGAGGGAGGGTTGTGAGGACTGATTACTGCTGCTCCTGGAGAACACCTGTTACAGGTGAGTAACTACTCTTTCTCCAGGACCAAGCAAGAAGTCAGTCCTCACATATGGGTGACTCCCTAGCTCTGGGCTACCAGGAACCCAGGCTGAACAAGAGAACTCCCTCTAGTCCCAGCATCAAAGAAAGACTTTTCATTGAAAGAACTTCCACCGGTAGCCCAACGGAGGGCTGGAGGGCAGGAGTAGTTGCCTAAACCTCAAAGAGATTCCGGAGTACTGCCTGGCCAAAAGCACTGTCCCTATGGGACTCCCTCTCCAGGCAGTAATGGGCCGCAAAAGTCTGGCTTGAGGACCAAGTTGCAGCCCTGCAGAAGTCTGCCAACGGTACAGAGAGGAGATGAGCTACTGAGGCAGCCATAGCCCTGACACGGTGGGCCGTGACCCGACCCTGCAAGGGAAGATCATCCGCCCTGTAAGCCCAGGTGATACAGTCCGCCACCCATATGGACAAGGTACGCTTGGACACAGCTAACCCCAAATTATTAGGGTCAAAAGATATGAAGAGCTGAGTAGCCCTTCTATGCCCCTGCGTACGGTCAAAGTAGAAGGATAAGGCCCTTCTACAGTCCACGGTATGCAGGACCGCTTCAGCCTGGCTTGCATGAGGCCTAGGGAAGAATGTTGGAAGAACCATCTCCTGGTTGAGGTGGAAAGAGGAGACAACCTTTGGGAGGAACTTTGGATGAGTCCTAAGGACTACCCTGTTCCTATAGAAGCGAGTGTAAGGCCTGTCACAGACCAGGACCTGAAGCTCACTCACTCGCCTGGCCGAGGTTAAGGCTACCAGAAAGAGCGTCTTCCAGGAAAGGAAGCGGAGAGGACGAATAGCCATCGGCTCAAAGGTGGGCGAGTCAGTTGTTGCAAGACCACATTCAGCTCCCACTCAGGGCTGTAGGACGGACAGGAGGCTTGAGCAAGAGCAAACCTCTGAGGAACCGGGACACCAAGGGGTGAACCGACAAAGAGTGTCCTTCCACCAGTGAGTGGTGAGCTGCTAGAGCTGAGAGGTGGACCCGAACAGAATTGGACTTGAGTCCCTGATTGGATAAGTGCAGCAGGTACTGAAGCACCACTGGTACCGAACAGGAGAAAGGATCTTCTGTACGCAGCTGACCCCACACAGAAAACCATTTCCATTTCAGGGCATAGGTTTTCCTGGTGGACTGCTTCCTAGAGGCCAAGACTACCTCTTCGACTTCCTGAGGTAGGCCCCAAGGAGCCAAAACTACCTTTGCAGCCTCCAGGCCATCAAATTGAGAGATTTGAGATTGCAGAAGAGAACCTTGATCCTGAGAGAGAAGTTCGGGCTGCAACCCCAGAGGCAGTGGGGTGTCCACTGCCAGTTGAAGCAGAAGTGGGAACCAAGGCTGCCTCGGCCACCTGGGAGCTACCAGAAGAACCGAGGCCTTGTCCCGCAGAATCTTGAACAGGGTTCGGGCCACCAGAGGCGTGGGAGGAAACGCATATAGGAGGGCCCTGGGACCAGGATATCAGAAAAGCATCTGCTGCTAGCCGCAGAGCATGTGATTTGCCTGGAGCAGAACCTGGGCAGCTGTCTGTTCAGGGGACTGGCAAATAGATCTATGGATGGAAGTCCCCATTTCAGGAAAATTTTCTGAACCACTAATGGGTGGATCTGCCATTTGTGGGGCTGCAGAGTCCTGCTCAACCGGTCTGCCAGGCAGTTCTCCTGACCAGGGAGATAAACAGCCTTGAGAAACATGTTGCGCCTGAGCGCAAATAAGCAAAGGTCCTGTGCCTCCTGACAAAGGAGCCTGGACCCAGTGCTGCCCTGCTTGTTCACATAAAACATGGCTACTTGGTTGTCTGTTTGTACTAAGACAGACTGGTGAGCCAGGGTTTGAGAGAAAGTCTTGAGGGCTAAGCGAATAGCCCATAGTTCCAGTAGGTTGATCTGTTGCTTGGCCTCCCAGGGAGACCACAGGCCCTGGTGCACTTGTCCAGACAATGTGCCCCCCAGCCCTGCAGGGAGGCATCGGTGGTTAACACCACTGTGAACCCAGGTATCTGAAAAGGCACCCCTTTTAGTAAGTTGGGGGGGTGCAGTCACCAGCATAGGGAGTTCAGGAATGGTCTGGACACCCGTACACTTTCTCTGAGGCTGCCTGTAGCCTGAGTCCACTGAGTTCTGAGGCACCACTGTGCAGGTCTCATATGGAGCCGGGCATTGGTAGTCACATGTACTGTCGAAGCCATGTGACCCAGAAGCCTCAGCCAGAGTCTGGCGGAAACCAGTGGCCTGCTGAGAAATTGGTTTGCCAAGTCTATCAGTCTTTGGGCTCTGTCTCCTGGCAAGAAAGCCTTTGCCTGCAGAGAGTCTAGCCTCGCCCCTATGAACTCCAAGTTCTGGGAGGGGAGCAAAGTGGACTTTGCGAAGTTTATGACGAAACCCAGGTGTTGGAGAGAAATAGTTCGGAGGGTGGCTTGCCTGGCCTCCTGGCACGTCTAACCCCTGATGAGCCAGTCGTCCAGATAGGGGAAGACAAAGATACCCTGATTTCTCAAGTAGGCCGTCACCACTGCCAGGCATTTGGTAAAGACCCTGGGGGCAGAGGTGAGGCCGAAAGGCATCACTCTGTACTGATAATGGTTTCCTCCCACAATGAACCTGAGGTACTTTCTGTGGTCTGGATGAATGAGGATGTGAGTGTACGCATCCTTTAGATCTAAAAAGCATAGCCAATCTCCCTGCTGGACGTGTTCCAAGAGTAAGCATCTTGAACTTTTCCTTCTCTAGGAACTTGTTGAGATTTCTGAGGTCGAGAATAGGCCTGAGGCCTCCGGTTCTCTTTGGTACGAGGAAGTACCTGGAGTAGAAACCGTGACCTTGGAGGTGGGGAGGCACAGGCTCCACCGTCTTGTCTCGGAACAGACCCTGAAGCTCTTGAAGGAGGAGGTCTGCATGAAGAGGAGGCCTTGGAGGCTCTCCTAGGAACTAAGGAGGAGGCAACTGATGGAAATGAAGCATATAGCCCTTGTGGACTATGCTTAAGACCCAACTGTCTCCTGTAACGGGTGGCCACCTGTGGGCAAACAGGGCTAGTCGACCTCCTGTGCAGGGATGGGACAGCAGAGACGGAGAGGCTATGCCTTGGGAGTCAAAAACCCCCACCCTGCTGAGTGGGAGCAGGAGCCGGAGGCTTGGGGGCCTTCTGCCTACGGGGCCCATGTCCCTGCCCCTTGGCCTGCTGACCCTGTGGGGAAGCTGGGGAGGCCTGGTAAAGTGGGAACTGTTTGTAGGCAGACACCTTCCTCGTGTAAAAGGACTTCTTACCCGAGCCCTTCTTTTTATGAGAAGGGGCAGAAGTCCTTCTGGACAGCCTTGTCCTCGTGAGGTGCTCGGTCTCGAGCTGTGCAGCCTTCTCGGCCATGGGCTTGCCAAAAAGGTTCTCACCTCGGCAAGGGACATCGACCAACTTGTCTTGTACCCATGGCTCGAGATCCAATGACTGCAGCCATGCCTGGCATCGAGCCGCGATGCCAGCTGCCGCAACACGGGCCGAGGCCTCGAAGCCATCGTAGGCTGCTCGGGACATGAACTTAGAGCATTCCCGGATCCCCAAAGACAAGGACTTGAACCTCTGCAAAGGTTCCCCGGAGAGACCAGCAGAGAACCTGGCAAGCTCCTTTGCCAGGTCCCGCAAGTACATGCCCATGTACAGTTGGTAGGACTGGACATGGCAAGCAAGCATCGAGCCCTGGAAGCACTTTCTACCAAACGCATCCAGGTTCTGGGCCTGCCTGCCGGGGGGCACCGCAGAATACATCTTCTGGCTTTTCAGACGATGCATGGCCGATTCCACCACCATGGAATGGTGTGGTAGCTGCGCCTTTTGAAAGCCAGGGCTCTTACGGAGTCGATAAATGGAATCAACCCGCTTGCTCAGAACCGGCGCCGAGGCCGGTACCTCCCACATCCAGAAGAGGAGCCGTTCCAGCATCGGAAGAACGGGCACAGTAAAGGCCTCCTTTGGAGGAGAGGGTCCACCAAGAAACAGCAACTGCCACGTGGGCAACAGGAACCAGTCAGAGACCGTGGCAGGAGGTTCAAATTGACCTTTATTATTCCACGGATAAGGTGCGCCAAACCCAACACAGGCCGTGTTTCGTGTACCACTTCAGGGGTTATAGGCTCACTACAAAATATACATACATGTAAAACCAACAGCAAACAGAAATGGTTGTGTAAACATGAATAAAAGACAAATGATGTTAATCCATTAAAATAAAACATTAAAAACATTAAAACAAGCTAATTATAACATGTGTACAGCTAAAACACTTTAATAATAACAAACAAATAAGTAATAAATAAATATTAAAATAATAAAAAATAATGAATAAATATTAAAAACAAATATTAAAAATTAACCATATAAATATTCATGATGCAATAACTCACTTGATAAAAAAATGTTATATTAGGGTTTTATGTAATAATAATAATAATAATAATAATAATAATAAAACAAAATAATACAAAACTTTAAAAAAAGAGAAATGTGTTACCTATGTATATATGTTCGTAGATTATCTTTTAAATTATAACCACAAAAACGAAAACCATGAAAGGAGAAGGAGAAACCGGAGAAAAGGAGGAGGTGGGCTTAAAAAACATATAAATTGTTAATGCCAATGTTCAAAATAAAAACTGAATACAAATTTGTAAAATTTTTTAAAAAATAAATAAAAATAATAATAATATTAATAATAAATATAATGACAATAATAATAATAATAATAATGAATGATGAATAAGTAAAAAATAAATAATAAAAAAAAAAAATATATAATAAATATAAATATAAATTAAAAATATAAATTTTGCACATATATATATATAATATTGTACTATAAAAACATAAATTAAATATATGCAATAAAAAACATAAAACACAAAATTTATTAATTATAATAACCCATATCCATAAAAAGATAATAAATATGTGAATAAATAAATCAATAAATAAATAAATGAATAAATCAAAAATATAAAAAATATATAAAAAACCTACCACTGCACCAAGCTAAATTCAAAGAAACCTTTTTGCTGAGCAGAGGCACGGATACCACCGGCCTCTAGTGCACGATGCAATTATGACTGTGTGTAAAATAGACAAATAAACAAATATGTAAGAGAACATGGAAACATTGGCAATGACAATATAAGATGAGAATTATCATTCAAAAAATATATATGATAACTAACTTAAAGATCATCATAAAATAGGGAGAGCCCAGTGTGCAACTAAACTGGATTCTATGCAACTCATTGGGTGCTTTGACACAAAAACGCCGTGTTCTATTATACTTAAAAGGACTATGAATATGGGGCAAAAAACATGAAAAGTATCCTAATGTAATGATGTTATTAGTTTTCTAGGTCTGAAGTAAAAGGTATGTTTGTAATTTTGCCAAATTTACTTGCTTCACACGTACTGACTGCTATAGATGAGTAGCCAGTGCTATAAAGATTCAAAAAGATTTCAAAAAACGAGAAGAGGAGAATACTACATGCACCTTGTGTTCTATTTTACAAGCTACCCTAAAGTCATCTTATTGGCCCCAAAGGATGCTACTGATAAAATTACGTGCTATAAATTGACTTCTACTGTGGAAAATAGGGACTGTAACAACAACGGAGTACAGTGAAATCATTGCTCTCAAACATCGCTCAAATGCTGAAGCAAACACACACCATTAAACCTGCTTTATCCAGTGAAATCATTTGTTCCCATAACCGGATGAAAACATAAAGGGAAAAGATATGAATAAAAATAAAAAACTTATATACCGGAAATAGGAGCGACTGGTCGCCATCAACTGATAGAATAACTGGAAATGTGACACACCGTGTGTTTGCCCTATACACCCGTTGTTGTGGGGAAACTGAAATCATCCAAATAATAATCTTGAATAGCCCCTGTCACTTAGAAAACCGCCGTATTTGATAGATTATTACACCTAGGAAAAACACTGAACCAGATAACGTGTGCTGATATCG
Source organism: Ichthyophis bannanicus (assembly GCA_033557465.1). Classification (NCBI taxonomy): domain Eukaryota; kingdom Metazoa; phylum Chordata; class Amphibia; order Gymnophiona; family Ichthyophiidae; genus Ichthyophis; species Ichthyophis bannanicus. The sequence continues at coordinate 1,408,492,100 of CM066031.1, read as the reverse complement.
CTGTGGACTGCACTTATCTGCTTCTTTTAAAACGCCGTTTTTGGGCGGGGAAAAAGCATTCAATCTTGAGACAGTAGCTGTATTGAAAGTGCTGCCAAGACTAACGCTGCTACAAATAGCACACTAGGCTTGTGTACACGTTAGTTTTAGGGGCAGAATCAAACTTCAACAAGTATAAAACACCCCTATAAACCCCAAAAAACCTTACTGTATGTGAAGGGATATCCAAACCAGAAGTCGACTCGTAACCTTCATGAAACCAGGCACCTCGCACTAATCATAGCATAGCAGTCCATGCACATGCGTGCTTCTTTTAAAACTGCCATTTTGGCGGGAAAAACTTTAAAATATTCAAACTGGCAACTCTTTATTGTTTAAAAGATTTATACTGCCCAAAGGAATTTTACATTTATAAAAAAATACTTATTTAAAATCAGGGATGATATGTAGACACGATGTGAATAATGATGTTGGGGACCCTTAAAGGAAATACGGAACTAGAACAAATAATCAAAGTATAAAACCTATCAAAAAACAAAATAGAAACATATCTAAAAATGAATGAATAAATAAATAATCAATAAATAGTTAATAATTCAAATTTTGAAAGTCATATTAGTAACAATGTATTAATATTTTTAAAAAAATTTTTTAAAAAATAATAATAAAGAAATAAAGAAAAAAAGAATTAAAGAAAAAAGGGGAAAGAAAAAAGAATTTAATTGAAACCCAAATTGCAATTGGATGTAGGACAGACCATGATCCACAGCACATAAAAAAACTTTTTATAATATATTTTTTTATATATATATATATATATATATATAAAAATTTTATAAAACCTCAAGGGGAAAGAGGTCCAACTACAAAAACACCGATAAATCTTCATCCATGTTAAGTCCATGTGGAACCATGGAATTTAACAAGAAAATGTATGTTTGTTCTAACCTTGCTGTAGTTTTGACTAGATCTCCCCCTCTCCAATTTAATTGTATTTTTTTCAAAACAAAGAATTTTATGTCAGCCAAAGTATGTCCCTTATCTAGCCAATGTTGTACAATGGGTTTATCAGTTAATTTTCTCCGTACGCAACTTTTGTGTTCTACTATGCGTGTCCGTATACAACGGTTGGTCCTGCCTACATAAAGTTTACCACAAGGGCACTGTATTACATATATTACATTTGTTGTTGCGCAGTTTGAAAAATCATTAATGTAAAATTTCTTTTGAGTATCTGGATGCATAAAAAAACCCCTTACGGGCAAAACATTGAGACATACCGAGCAGTGACCACACTGAAATTGGCCCTTAAATTTAGATAATCTCTTGCGTTCAGTAAAAGCTGACGGAACCAACAAATTCCTAAGATTAACATTTCTTTTGTGGGCCACAATGAGAGAGGTATCATGAAAACCGGGGAGTGACTGGATGAGATGCCATTCTTTTTTAAGAATTTGTACTATCTTCCGCGATTTTAGAGAATATAAAAGGGGACAAACTAAGGTGGATTGTGGGTTAACCTTTCGTGTTTTGAGTAAGTTGTCTCGTGGCTCTCTTTGTGCTCTCGTGTAGGCGGCTTCAATACAACGAGGCGGGTATTGTCGTGTCTTAAAACGCTGGGATAAATCTTGTGCATGCCGTTCAAAGTCTTGTGTAGTAGAGCATATTCTTTTAACTCGAAGAAACTGCCCCACAGGTAAATTGGTTTTGAGAGAGGGATTATGGAAACTTGTAAAATGGAGAAATTGATTTTTGTCTGTGGGTTTTCTGTACAATGATGTGGTAAGCAGGCCTTCATCCTTCTGAACAAGAAGGTCTAAGAATGAAATACGGGAGGGGTCATACGTGAGCTGGAACCTTAGATTGTCATCTAAACTGTTAATCCAATCATTGAATTCTGCAAGCAAATTGACCGAACCCTTCCACAGGATAAAAATGTCATCAATGTACCTGATCCAAAGTAGCACCTCTTTCTTAAATGGGTGTTGTCTCAAGAAATCTTTTTCGAACTGATACATGTAAAGATTGGCAATGTCGGGAGCCATGGAGGATCCCATGGCTACTCCCTTTATCTGCTGATAAAAAAGATCCCGGAAACAGAAATAATTCCTGCACATTGCAAGTTCAGCAAGTGTTAGAAGGAAACTAGTAGGAATACGTTTGTGATCTTGTCTAGCCATTAAGAAGTATTCAATAACCTTTAAGGCCCCATCTTGTGGGATGTTTGTGTACAATGATTCCACGTCTAGTGTGACCAAAAGCACATCATCTCCCAGGCCACTAAAATTAGAGAAAATTTCTATAGCGTGGGAAGAATCACGTATGTACGATTCCATTTTCATAACAAAGGGCCGCAAAATGACATCAATCAACTGTGAAAGGGGTTCCAAAAGAGAACCTATTGCAGACACAATAGGTCTACCGGGAGGTTTTTCTAAAGATTTGTGTATTTTCGGGATAATGTATATTGTAGGGATCACCGGTTTATCCACTATGAGAAACTCTTTTTCTTTTTTGGTACTGTACCCTATTTCATATGCATTAAGGACCAAATTATCAATATAGCGCTTAAGTGCCTCTGTGGGATCATTGTCTAACCTCTGGTAGAATTTTCTATCACTAAGTTGTCTATTAACTTCTTCCACATACATATCTTTATCTAGAACGACTATGGCACCTCCTTTATCAGCCGGTTTTATAATTATGGTGGAATTCTCTTGTAATGATCTAATGGCTCGCTTTTCGCCTATCGTTAAGTTGTGGTATGGTAACTTTCCATTCTCATCTATCGCTGCTATTTGTTGTAAAACAACTCTTTCGAAAGCTTCAATAAGAGGGTCTGTTTGGGGGGCTGGCACCCATTTGGATTTCTTAGTAATAACAGATATATCTGCAGGGGGTATTGTTTGAGTGCTGAAAAAATGCTGGATGCGTATTTTCCTAAAAAATTTATATAAGTCTACACGTGTTTCAAAGGGATCATATCGTTTAGTGGGGACAAAAGATAAACCCTTATTTAAAACTGATGTTTCATCTGTGGACAATTGGTATTTTGAGATATTAACCACTATATCATCTGTCAAAAATCTCTCTCGTACGAGTAGTCCCCTCTCCAATGGCCTCTCCCTCGTGCGCGACCCCGCCCACGACCGCGACCTCTGTGAGCAAAACCTTACTTGTTTGTATACGGATCCTGTCCTTGATCTTGATTCGGAAGGGAGGGCAGGCGGGACCGGGAGGAATCCCGGCCACCTCCCTTCCAAAGCTGATTGATGTTCAAAAAATGTGTGTTAGTGTGGTTTTTCTTTTCTTTACATTTTCCTTTTGGTTGCTCACTTTTATCTCTTAAGTCAGAAGCGTTGGAGGTAGAGGCCCTACTATCATCTCCTGATGCACTTCTAATTCTTTTCTTTTTTTGCCCAACCGGGGAGCCCTCCTCTGATTCTTCTAGGGGACTATCTTTTGGATCAAAAAATGTGGATTTCCTTTGTATCCAAACTCTATCATTTTCTACTCGTTTACACCAATGGTAAACATAGCCACTTTTATAATCCTCCTCATCTCTCCAGAATTTCTCCATCTTCTTAAATTTCACATCCTTCCTAAATTGTGTCATATTTTTGTCATGGTCAACATAAATTTTATCGAATGAGTTATCGCATTTCTTAAGTTCGTTCAATTTTCCATCAAGTTCTGTCTTATGTAGTTCAGATTTTCTATTTGCTGTAGTAATTAAAAGTATCATGAGGTCCAGTGAACATTTGTTTAATATTGCATTCCAGCAATTGACAAATCCTTGTTCACTTTGATACAGGCCAGGGGCCTTATTCATCCTTAATCCTCGTGGGATTATCTTCGACTTACAACACTCAAGGAGATAGGCCGCATGTAATTCTTCCTTGACCAACCGTTGCGAAAGTCGAACAACATCTTCCCAAAGTGTGTGTGTTTGGTCAACTTCATACTCATCCTCAGGGTTGGTCAGGGCCTCTTGGGAGATGAGTTTCTCCAAAACATCGTCACCAAAACTCAAGACGTCTCTCCAGGGTGTGAACATACTGCAAGACTCAGGGTCCACCAAGAAACAGCAACTGCCACGTGGGCAACAGGAACCAGTCAGAGACCGTGGCAGGAGGTTCAAATTGACCTTTATTATATAGTACAATATTATATATATATGTGCAAAATTTATATTTTTAATTTATATTTATATTTATTATATTATTTTTTTTATTTATTATTTATTTTTTACTTATTCATCATTCATTATTATTATTATTATTATCATTATATTTATTATTAATATTATTATTATTATTTTTATTATTTATTTTTTAAAAAATTTTACAAATTTGTATTCAGTTTTTATTTTGAACATTGGCATTAACAATTTATATGTTTTTTAAGCCCACCTCCTCCTTTTCTCTCCGGTTTCTCCTTCTCCTTTCATGGTTTTCGTTTTTGTGGTTATAATTTAAAAGATAATCTACGAACATATATACATAGGTAACACATTTCTCTTTTTTTAAAGTTTTGTATTATTTTGTTTTATTATTATTATTATTATTATTATTATTATTACATAAAACCCTAATATAATGTTTTTTTATCAAGTGAGTTATTGCATCATGAATATTTATATGGTTAATTTTTAATATTTGTTTTTAATATTTATTCATTATTTTTTATTTATTATTTTTATATTTATTACTTATTTGTTTGTTATTATTAAAGTGTTTTAGCTGTACACATGTTATAATTAGCTTGTTTTAATGTTTTTAATGTTTTATTTTAATGGATTAACATCATTTGTCTTTTATTCATGTTTACACAACCATTTCTGTTTGCTGTTGGTTTTACATGTATGTATATTTTGTAGTGAGCCTATAACCCCTGAAGAAGTGGTACACGAAACACGGCCTGTGTTGGGTTTGGCGCACCTTATCCATGGAATAATAAAGGTCAATTTGAACCTCCTGCCACGGTCTCTGACTGGCTCCTTTGGAGGAGAGTCATACTGGAAGGCCTCGAGCTCTTTGGCTCGAAACTCTTACTCGGGGTCCGCGGGGATCGCCAATGCTGTGGCCATATCCCGAACGAACTCCGAGAACCGGGTATCCTCCGGGGGGGGGCGGGATCTACTCCGGGGCTCGGACTGCGGTGAGTCCGACGGGACGCACCGAGCCCTGAAGGTATCGGGGGACTCCTCGTCCTCCGTCTCCCAGGCAGACTCGTCCGAAGAGGAGTTGGGCTCTGACCGCGTGGGCCCCGGCAGCACCCGCCCCAACGCCAAAGGCACCGGCGTCAACGCCCTCGGTCCCAACCGGGAGGTCGAGGGTGACCGCGACCGAGGACGACCTCGAGCCTTCATGGTCTCGAGTATCGGCTCGGTCTCAGGGGTCAACTTTGACATCGATGTCCCGATGGTCGGGGCAGATGCGCCAGCAAGGCTGGCCATCAGCACCCACTGCTGATCCATGAAGGCAGACAGTCTGCACTCCAAGGCTGTCAGCCTGAGTCCAAGCTCAGGAGACTCAGCAGCCACCGACTCGGGCCCCGGCGGTGCCGGGCCCGACTTCGGCTCCCTGGGAGGAGAGTCCTCGAGGACAACAGGACTTACGTGTCCAGCAGACTCCGGCTCCACACGAGGCATTTTGGACGGCTTCTCCTGTTCCAAGGGCCCGGGACGGCAGTCGGAGGTCCGAGACCTAGCCCTCGAGGAGCCAGGGACCTCCTACGATGCCGCCCTTGCAAGCCGCTTCATCCTCTTTCGCTCCCGATCAGGGGACCCCCTGTCCAAGGAACCCCGACGATGCTCGGGGTCAGACTCCCGAGACGTCGAGGCCTCAGATGCGGTCCAGCCCGGCAAGAGGCCAAATCAGAAAAAAGCCTTTCCTTTTGATGCTGTCGACTTCGCAGTGCCTTAGTGGACATTTTGCCACATGGCCCACAGATCTTAGGATCATGATCGGGACCAAGGTACCGAAGGCAGCAGTCGTGTGTGTCGGTGAGAGACATCAGTTTCTTGCACCGATCACACTCTTTAAAACCACTGGAAGCCATTGGGGAAAAAAGAGCTCCCGCGAGGTCAAAGGACCGGCCTTCCAGGGAAAAAGAAAAAAGGGCGCGAACGACAGCCACTAAGGGCAAAAACCGAAAAAGTGAGGACGGGCTCGATACCGGTGTACCGAACCCGGCAGGAAGGGGAACCAGCGTCGAACCGGACAAGAACCGTGATGAAATCGTAAGAAAATCGCAAGAAATCGTAAGAAAAATCTAACTTTTTTCCGGGTGACTAGGACGGACGTCCAACAGGCTCCTTGGAAAAAGAAAGACCGAGCAAGATGGCACCTTTAGGCGGGAAGGGGACCGTGCATGCGTGTAGTATTCCCAAAGGCTTTCATAGAAAGCTGGGGAAATGCTCCGCAGGGGCTCCATCGACGTCGATGTCACCCATATGTGAGGACTGACTTCCTGCTTGGTCCTGGAGAAAGAGTAATTAGGCCTTACCTGCTAATTAGCATTCCTGTAGAGACTCTAGTCCGGTCCCTTTACTTCTGTGTTGTGCACCTCTACCAGCAGCTTTGGAGACTGAGCTCTTCACTTTTTTTCTTCTGATGACCCTCCAGTATAAATACCACTGGCTCCTCCCATCAGATCCAGGATACTATTGACAAAGCAGACTCAATGGAGAGACATTAAAACTCAATTAACTTCAATTAACCCATAAACAGAATAACTAACTGAATCGCAAACCTTCCTCTCGGCATAACCGAGAAGACAGTTCCACATACCCCTGCACGGCCTCATAAGGACCCAAACCTCCCCGACCCTTGGCGAGAAAGATCTGCGTCCCACACTCCCCAAAAGAAGGAGAGAAGGAGTACCAGACATCAACTTACCCGTAAGACCCAAAATTCCATGCTACGGACAATCTTCACTGACACCTGCAAAGGTCGTTAGGACATTCCCCAGACATCCCCCATATGAACTTACCTGAAGCTTCGGGACGATCTGAGCAAAAAACTGGGTGGGATCAGGGACCGGACTGGAGTCTCTACAGGAACGCTAATTAGCAGGTAAGGCCTAATTACTCTTTCCTAGGCGTTCCTCCAGTCCGGTCCCTTTACTTCTGGGATGTACCAGAGCAGTTCACTTCCGGGAGGGACCTGACAGAGCTGTCCGAAGCACCGCAGACCCAAACTCAGCATCTGCCGAGGCCAGAACATCCAACCAAAAGAACTTAGCAAATGTATGCAGAGACGACCAGGTCGCCGCCCTACAAATCTCCCTGGGCGGTACCAAGCTAAACTCCACCCACGAGGTAGCTAACCCCCTAGTAGAATGAGCTCGGAATCCCACCGGAACCGATCTACCTCTCTGAATGTACGCCCCGGCAATGGCTTCCCTGATCCATCTGGAAATAGATCCCTTTGCCGCCACTTCGCCTCTACGTGGCCCCCCGAACACTAACAGCTGCTCCGACTTCCGGAAGGACGCCGTACATTTCACATAATGCTTCAAGATTCTCTTCACGTCCAGTCTGTGGAGAAGGCTCTCCTCCGACCCCTCCCCCCCCCCGGAACGAGGGAAGGGAAATAGACTGATTCAAATGAAATGGGGAGACCACCTTAGGCAGAAAGGAAGGCACCGTGCGCAAGACCACCTTTTCCTTGAAAAACGCCAGAAAGGGAGGCAGACACGACAACGCCTGCAGTTCCGAAACACGCCTCGCGGAGCAGATGGCTACCAGAAACACCGTCTTGAGGGTCAAATCCTTCAACGAAGCTCGCTCAATCGGCTCGAAGGGCTCCCCTGCTAGGACATTCAACACCAGATTAAGGTCCCAGGGAAGAACTGACACGACCCGCTGAGGACGCACCCGCCTGACCGCCCTCAGGAATCTAGCTACATCTGGGTGCTGTCCCAGCGCCTTTCCCTTGACCTTGCCCCTATAGCAAGAGATGGCCGCTACCTGGACCCGAAGAGAACTGGCCGCGAGACCCTTTTCCAAACCTGCCTGCAAAAAATCCAATACTTCAGGTACCGAAGATACTAGGGGCCGAATCTTCCGATCCGCACACCAACCTTCAAAAATGCGCCACACCCGAACATACGAGAGGCAAGTGGAACACTTATGAGCCCTCAACAGGGTGGCAATCACTGCTCCAGAATATCCTCGCTTAAGCAGCCGCGCCCTTTCAATAGCCAGGCTGTAAGCGAGAACTGATCCACCTGTGGCATCCGCAAGGGACCCTGAAACAACAGATCCTCCCTCGTCGGCAGGCGCCAGGGCCTGTCGGCTAACAGCCTTACCAGATCGGCATACCAGGGACGAGGCCAATCCGGTGCAATGAGAATCACCCACCCCCGGTGGGCCTCCACCCTTTGCAGCACCTTTCCTATCAGGGCCCACGGTGGAAACACATACAAGAGCCCATCCATGGGCCACCTCTGGAACAAAGCATCGAGGCCTTCCGACAACCGCTCCTTCCTTCTGCTGAAGAATCGACTGGCCTTGGCCAACTGGAAGCTCGCCATGAGATCCATAATGGGCTGACCCCACCGACGCAGCACCAGCTCGTACAGCTGATGGCTGAGTTCCCACTCCCCGGGATCCACCCTGCGCCTGCTCAGGAAATCTGCCTGTACATTCTCCACGCCGGCCACATGCTGTGCCGACAGCGCCACCAGATGGTCCTCGGCCCATTCCAACAGTCCCTCTGCTTCTTCTTCCAAGGGGGCACTGCTTGTGCCCCCCTGCCTGTTGATGTAGGCCACCATGGTCACATTGTCCGAAAATATTCGGACCGCCTTCTGAAAGACCCACTGCTCAAAAGCCCTGAGCGCCAGGACTACCGCTCGTAATTCCAGCTTGTTGATGGACCAGTGGACCTCCACCGCTGACCACGTTCCCTGTGCGAAATGCCCCTCGCAGTGCGCCCCCCAGCCCAATAGGCTGGCATCCGTCGTTAACTGCACCCACCTTGGGGCTTCCAAGGGCATGCCCCTCTCCAAGGTGTCCGATCGGAGCCACCAACTCAAGGATTCTCTTGCGTCCTGCAGGATGGGGAGCCGCACCAACAGGGACTGAGTTTGATGCACCACCGCCGGAGAAGAGTCCACTGCAGTGATCTCATGTGAGCCCTGGCCCATGGCACCAGCTCGATCGTTGCCGCCATCGTTCCCAGCACCTGCAGATAATGCCACGCCGAGGGAGACCTCCTTGCCAGGAACTGACGAATCAGCAGACGAAGGGCCTCCGCCCGCTGAACCGGCAGAAAACCCCCTTCCTCTCCTTGTGTTGAATCTTGCACCAAGGTGCTCTAACACCTGGGACGGGGACAGTCTGCTCTTTGACCGATTGATAACCCACCCCAGACTCTGAAGGAAGTCCACTACCCTGTCCGTGACTTTCCGACTCTCCGCCTCGGATGGCCCGAATTAACCAGTCGTCGAGGTACGGATGGACTAGGATCCCCTCCTTGCGCAATGCCGCCGCCACTACCACCATTATTTTGATGAAAGTGCAAGGAGCTGTTGCCAGACCAAAAGGAAGGGCCTGAAACTGAAAGTGCCCACTTGGCACCGCAAACCGCAAGTATTGCTGATGAGACTTCTGAATCGGGATATGTAAATAGGCTTCTGTCAGGTCGAGAGAGGACAAAAATTCCCCCTGCCGTACCGCCACTATTACGGACCGCAGTTTCCATTCGAAAATGCGGGACCTTGAGACACCGATTGACCCGCTTCAAGTCAAGAATTGGGCGGAGCGTGCCTTCTTTCTTGGGCACAACAAAATAGATGGAGTACCGATCGCACCCGCACTGGTCGCTGGACACCGGAACCACTGCTTCCAGTTCCAGCAACCTGTCCAGAGTTTCTTCTACCGCCGCCCTCTTCGATGACGACCTGCAGGGAGACTGTACAAAAGCTGGGGAAACTGCGCTGGAGAATTCGAGAGCATAACCCTCCCGAATCACCTCCAGAACCCACTGGTCGGACGTGACCCGGGTCCAGACGGGAAGAAACTGCCGCAATCGACCTCCTATCGGCAGAACCCCCGCCTGGACCCCCCTCAATTCATTGTGACTTTCGCAGACCAGAGGTCGAGGAGGAGGCGGCGCCGAAACCTCTTCCTGCCCCCTGAAACCCCCGGTAATTCTGACCTCTAGTGTTGACCTGTCCCCTTTGAAACGGGGTAAACAGAGACGCTCGATACTTGCGGGAGTCCCGCAGCTGAGTCCTCGCAGGAGTGGGGGCACGAGACTGCTTCTGCCGGTCCTCTGGGAGCCTGCCACCCTTAGACTCTCCCAACTCCTTCACCAACTTATCCAAATCTTCGCCAAACAACAGTCTACCCTTGAACGGTAACTTGCTAAGGCGAGACTTCGAGGAAACATCGGACGCCCAATTATGCAGCCAGAGATACCGCCAAGCTGCCACCACCGAAGCCATGCTTTTCGACAAGCTTCTGACCAGATCTTACTGGCTGTCAGCCACGTAGGCTGCCCCTGACTCGATCCTATCCGCCTCCCCCTGCGAACCACCGGCCGAGTCCCCGGACGGTTGGAGCTGTTGGGACCATCGCAAACAAGCACGCGCAACCCATGCGCTACACAGGGAGGCTTGTAGGGTCAAGGCACTGATGTCAAAGGCCTGTTTCAATAAGGTATCCAACTTCCAGTCCTGTGCGTCCCGCAAGGCGGCACTACCTTCCACAGGAATAGTCGTCTTTTTGGTGACCGCAGAGACCGCCACATCCACTCTAGGAGACCGCAAGAGATCCCTATCAGCCTCAGGTAAGGGGTACAAATGGGACATGGACCGCACTCCCCTCAGCCCCGAGTCCGGCCGATCCCATTCTTCCTGGATCATCTGCTTTACCACACGGTGAACCGGGAACACCCTTTGAGGTTTCCTCACCGCCTGGATAAGCGGGTCCTCTAGGGCTTCCTCCTTGGCCGGCACACTCTGCGCCATATTAAGCGCCTTCAAGGATTCCGAGATCAGAGCCGGTAACTCCTCCTGGCGAAAAACCCGCACAATTCGGGATCTCTGTGCCTCCGGAATCTCTCCCTCATCGAGCTCCTCCTCGTCCTCCCCTAGCTCCGGCTCGGAGAGCTCCACCTCCCTTTCCTCCACCGAAGGCAGGGAAGGCGACACGTCCCTAACCAGCTTCTGTCGTTTCTGCGGAATAGACAGCCCCCCTTCTCCGGGGTCCGAGGTTCTCTTGAGAGGCCCCTGTTTCTGCTCCTGCTTCCTGAGGCAAAACTCTTTATGTAATAGCAATACGAAGTCTGGGGAGAAAACCCCCAAGCCCTCCCCTTCCTGTCCCGCTGGCAAAGAAGAAGGGCCCAGGATAGACAGAGAAGAGGCCGGGGGTCCAACCCTTCCATAACTTCCTGTCCCAACATTGGAGCTACCCCCTCTCCTGCACCCTGAGCAGCGACCTCTACTGCTTCCAGGGCCAAGGAGGTCTGAATCTCCTGCTCCATGGAGACGGCTTCCATTGCACACCCCCTGCAAATGCCTGCCGAAGAAACTGCCCCCCGCTTAGCTCCACACATCAAGCACTGGGGCCTGGCCGGCATACTGAATTGGGGAACTCAAACAAAACAACTCCAACTAAAATGGACAGCTGGGAGTCCCCTTATTCTTAGGCCTACCGGGGTATCACAGTTAAAAGGGCTGAAAGGGCTCCCCTTTAAAAATATATACTTTCTGTTTTCTTACTTTTTTTTTTTTCCAAACTCAAAGAAATAACCCAAATCCAAATTTAAGGAATCTGCCCCTTAAAGAAAGACAGAGTGTCCCGCTCTCCTCCCCCCCCCCCCCCCCGCGCCAAAACAAAATGCGCGCGCTCGAACACGAAGAGTTATACCTTCCTCTCACTACCTCACGTACCTCCGCTGCTGATTTCCAGCCAGCCAGGCTCCTCTCTGCTCGTCCTGCCTCCACGTGACAGACAACAGCTTACCCCTGCTGCGGCCCAAGCCACGCGGCCCCACGCTGTACCCAGCCGTTCCTTCTCTGCGGCCTGAGTCTCGGCGCGTGCCTGCAGCCTCCTGTCCACGTGCTCAGCCTCCCCCAAGGGCTTTGGCACGGGTCGGGCTTGCAAGAAACAGAGGCTGTCTGCCTCTAAAAATAGCTACCTCTCGCTGTCGCTACCCACCTCGACGGCTCGAGAGGCGCCACAAGCTGCTCCTTCAGTGAGGTGAGTGGGGTCCTTAGGCAAGGAAGAACAACCGAAAGAAAGAGGAGGAAAGAGAAAGATGGAAGGGGGAAGGGATCTCTCTCATCCAAAAAACTCCCCAACAAAACCAGTACCAAAACAGGGATAAAACAAAAAACCTCTAAGCTGCCAACAGCTATATCTCTCCGCTAAGTCCCTTTATCCTGGCTTAGTGCTCCTACCAGCTGCTTTGGAGACTGAGCTAAACTGGATCTGATGGGAGGAGCCAGTGGTATTTATACTGGAGGGTCATCAGAAGAAAAAAAGTGAAGAGCTCAGTCTCCAAAGCTGCTGGTAGAGGTGCATAACCCAGAAGTAAAGGAACCGGACTGGAGGAACGCCTAGGAATATATAATGTGATGTAAGAGGAAAAATGGTAATTGGGTAATAATTAGAAGATATGAATCAGAAGATAGTTTTGAGATGGAGAAGTATTCCAATTATGGATGTAAGCGTTTTTGTTGGCTGATGAAGACAGCCAGATGTATGATATACCATTGATTGTAAATGATAAGAAAAAATGATGTAACAATTTGTGCAGTACCGAATAAAAATCTAAATTAAAAAAAAGATTCTAAAAGACAAATCAACGAAAGTACAAATAATAGGAACGTAAAGCATCAAAGCCACTGAATGGGAAAAAACAACAAAAAAATGGAGGAGAAACACACAAAAAAAACCCCACAGGAAAAGAGAAGAGTGAAGAAAGTCCATACAGAAGAAGCAGTTACAAGACATAATGAGAGAGGAAAAAAATAGCAGCAGAGGAGACTACTATGTCCATTAGAGATACTGGAAAGAAAGAGTATCTGACAGCATATCAGGATTTCAGAAATCCACTTGCAGAACACTTACTTCCATGGCTCGTGGATATTTGTCCACAGGCCAGGAGGCAGGGACAGCAGTGGCCTTGCTGTCTTCGATCTCCACTGGGGACCCCAGAGAAGGCCACCTCAATGTGCAGCTGCAGAAGCAGGTGGAAGGATGGGAGGAGAGCGAGATGCAGATAGCTGGAGAGGGGAGAAAACAGAACAATGTGAGGGTTGAATATGATGGCTTGGGAGAAAGTGAGGAAAATGAGGGATAATATGGGTGTGGGAGGGGGTTAATAGAGAAAGTACACAGCAAGCATATTTCCACCCTTTCGGGTAAACTATGGAAGTTTTGCATTCTTAATAATACAGATAGGCCACGCCGGGAAGATGCACAACTGCATAAAAGGTGTATAATCCCTCCCTCACTTTCTGCCCCAACCTTGGCTGACTATTTCCATGACAAAATACACAAGATCACCCTCCAATTCCCCACAAAGTCAGCTACTTTCCCTCCTCCCCCTCTTCACGCCCAACTACCTCTGCTACCCTCTCTTCCTTTCCTGTGATCTCTGAAGAGGAAACTGCACACCTTCTTTCTTCCTCCAAACTCACCACCTGCTTTCTCTGACCCTATCCCCACCCGTCTCCTAAGCGCCATCTCCTCCACCATTGTCCCTTCCATCTCTCATATTCTCAACCAATCGCTCTCCACTGCAACAGTCCCTGCAGACTTCAAGCATGCTGTGGTCACACCTCTCCTCAAGAAACCCTCACTTGATCCCACCTGTCCTTCTAATTATCGACCCATCTCTCTCCTTCTCTTCATTTCTAAACTACTTGAACATGTGGTTCACCGCCGCTGTCTCAACTTCCTCTCCTCTCATGCCCTCCTGGATCCCTTACAGTCTGGCTTTGGTCCTTTACACTCTACTGAAACGTCTCTTGCCAAAGTCTCCAGTGACTTGTTCCTGGCAAAATTCAAGGACTTTTACTCTGTCCTCATTCTTCTTGACCTCTCTGCTGCTTCTGACACTGTTGACCACAACCTTCTCCTCAATACCCTGTCCTCGCTTGGTTTTAGGGACTCTGTACTATCCTGGTTCTCCTCCTATCTCTCCCATCGTCTTTCAGTGTGTGTTCTGGTGGCTCCTCCTCCTCTGCTACCCTGCTCCCAGTTGGTGTACCCCAAGGATCTGTCTTGGGTCCGCTCCTTTTCTCTCTCTACACCCAGTCCGTTGGTGCGCTCATCTCTTCCCATGACTTTCAGTACCATCTGTATGCTGATGACTCCCAGATCTACCTCTCTACGCCTGAAATCTCTCCAGCAATCCAGACCCGGATCTCTGCCTACCTATCTGACATTGCTGCTTGGATGTCTCACCGCCGCTTGAAACTGAACATGGCCAAGACTGAAATTCTTATCTTTCCCCCTAAAACCTCCCCTCCTTTCTCAGTCTCTGTGGATAACTCTGTACTCCTTCCTGTTTCCTCAGCCCGCAATCTGGGGGTTGTCTTTGACTCCTCTCTCTCTCTTTTCCACACATATCCATCTGATAGCTAAGACCTGCCGTTTCTTTCTCTGTATCAGCAGCAAAATCCGCCCTTTCCTTTCTGAACACACTACTAAAATGCTTATCCACTCCTTAATCACCTCCCGTCTTGACTACTGTAACCTACTCCTTGCTGGTCTCCCTTTCAATCATCTCTCTCCCCTTCAATCTGTTCAACACAATGCTGCGCGGCTATTCTTCCGCCAGCCTCGTCATGCCCATATTACTCCTCTTCTCAAGTCACTTCATTGGCTCCCTATCCGTTTCTGCATCCAGTTCAAACTTCTCCTGCTGACCTATAAATGCATTCACTCTGCGGCTCCTCACTACCTTTCTTCTCTTATCTCTCCTTACAACCCTCCGCTCTTCTAGCAAACTGCTTCTATCTGTGCCCTTCTCTTCTACTGCTAACTACAGACTTTGCTCCTTTCACCTTGCTGCGCCTTACGCCTGGGAACAAACTACCTGTGTTTGTACGCCAGGCACCTTCTCTAATCCTCTTCAAATCCAGGATGAAAACTCACCTCTTCGCTGCTGCTTTTGGATCTTGACTCACCTGATCTCCTTTTTCTTTCCCCTTGCTTTATCCCTGCCTACACCTTCTGTGTTTGTCTTGACTAAACTGTAAGCTCTGATGAGCAGGGACTCTCTCTTACATGTCTGTACAGCGCTGCGCACGACTTGTAGTGCTATATAAATGCTCAGTAGTAGTAGTAGATGTAATTATCTATAAATGAGATGAAGAATCGCAACAGAGTATGAGACCCTGACGAAAACATTCACAAAGAAATGAAAATGAGCTGGAAAGACAGTTCATAGGTAGGAGCTGAAAAACAGATCATCAATAGAAAAATGCAAGAGGTATCGGAGAGAACATAAGAAATGCCATACTGGGTCAGACCAAGGTCCATGAAGCCCAGTATCCTGTTTCTAACAGTGGCCAATCCAGGTCACAAGTACCTGGCAGGTTCCCAAAAAGACACACAGGTTCCAGAATGCTCATCCTAGGCCAAAGTCTGCTATGAAACATTCTATTTCACATGTCAAACGTCATCCAAAATGTATCTCACACTGAGAAAATAAGCACAGTGGTTGCCATAGCAGCCTTAACTAGACATTTCCAGGCTTTGGAGAGTCTGCATTTTAAAATGACAATTTCACCCTAATATGAGTCGTACAACTACGTCAGCGACTTGTAACAAATGCTACCTTGACATTATCCATGAAAGGAGGGTAAAAGAGTAAGGAGATGCCTCATTCATGACATCAGAACCTTGAGAAAAGGGAAGAACAGCAGAAAAAAAGCAGCATGCTGCAGGATTGTTGGCACCGGAGGAAGTGTGCTGTCATCAGAGCTTTCCTCAGAGCACCAACAGCTGAAGAGAGCAGCAGGGTGCCAGCACAAGCACTGGGATTTTATACAGGGAGAATAAGGCACTCTGCCAGCAGTGAATCAGGGTTTAATTAATAAAATAATGTTAAAATGTTTCACGGGGAGGAGGGTAAGAGAATCATTTTGAGCTCATCAACTTTCTCTGATAGGCCACACGTCCCCTGAAGAACAGAGCTGTTCTCTCCTGGAAACATACATGGTGATGCCTCGCCTTGCTGCTATAACCCTATGGTACTGAGGAAGTGGAACTGAGATGAATAAATTCTATCTATTGACAGGGGAAGGATGGCACAACAGATGGGTAGGAAACACAAATTAGCAGCTATCTGCTTGATAAATTATACACTGCAGCAGGTCTTCCCTCCCCTTGAATTACATGCCTTGGCTAGCACCATAAAGAACCGTTCAAAAAAACGCTCAAGGGCTAGAGGGAGAGGATAAGAGGCAAAATGAAAAATGAGCCCCAATTTCCATGTCCTGCTGCTGCAGTGATATTCTCTTCTACTCATTCTAATACTTTTGCATATTTCACCTTTATATTTCTTTGAAAAGGATTAGGTAGGCAATTTATTCGTGCTGGTTTGGGCTTTCAACACAAATCGGAACCACCACTGAAATGTAGGACCATAAACCTTCCACTGCATCTATCAGGAGATTTTCTGCCATTTTATATTCAAACTCATTTAACCCACTCATTGCTGTTACAAGCCTTAGCCAGGGGTCATGCACATGACTTCTTCTGGAATCTTATAATTGTGGCTCATAAATCCAGCCACACTTTATTTATTTAAAAGTATTTATATACCACTTTGTCCTGAAATCAAAGCTGTTTACACTTCAAACAATCAATGATCAGTGTCAGTAGGGGTAGGCATGCAGGGTTAACATGTGTGGGCATTTGTGAGAGTGACGGGTATGATTTCTTGGTGTGTTGTTTACAGGATGAGCTATGTACAAAGGGTTATATACAGGGAGGGTAACATCATGTTTTAACAACTTAAATAGACTTGTAACTTCATACTCATTATGCAAGGAACTTAATCGCAAATAGAAATGTTGCATTTCACTTGGGGCTTGGACAGTGTTTGCAGCACTTCCTTCTACATTTTTCACCTATCACAGACCGGACTACAGCTGCCGCTCCCTTGCGGTGAGGTTTAAAAGTTTGTGTGTGCCGTGGTGCATTGGAGGCTACTTGGGGCTTGGACAGTCTTTGCAGCACTTCCTTCTACATTTCTCATTATGCAAGGAACTTAATCGTAAATAGAAATGTTGCATTTCACTTGGGGCTTGGACAGTGTTTGCAGCACTTCCTTCTACATTTTCCACCTATCACAGACCGGACTACAGCTGCCCCTCCCTTGCGGTGAGATTTAAAAGTTTCTGTGTGCCGCGGTACGCAGCCGCGCGGCCGAAGGCATGTGCCTGAAGGGGCGTGACCTAAGGGGCACGTCAGCCCCTTTGGAGCACTTGGGAGCCCTTGGTGATAACTTTTTTTCGTCCTGGTAACAATGGGGAAACGGAAGGCACGAGTTAAGGGCCCTGTGTCCTTGGGGAAAGCTGTTGGCCCTATGGATCATCATGTAGTGAACATTGCTCCCCCGCTGTCTTCTGGCGTCTCTGCTTTGGATGTAATTTCACCTTCTGAGGTTTCTTTAAGTTTGGGGGTGCATACCCCTCCCCCTCAACCAGGTTATGATCTTGCTGTGCCTCCCCGCGGGGACCCCGCGATAGAAGCGGGCTCTCCTAAAATGGTGGCTGCCACTCCTCTCCCTTGAGATGGGAACATTTTCTTTGATTTTCCCCGTGTGGATTTGCATTATCCAGCGCCAGTAACACTAGCGGTTGCTGGGCCGGTAATGGGAACCTCTTCCCCTTCTGGGGCAGAGGTTTCCTTGAATGATGTGTTCTCAGCCATTCGTCGGGTAGAGGGAGTTTTGTCGGGTACTCTTGCTCAGCTGTGTGAGTTTACGGAGGGCACTTCCGCAGCCCTTCGGAGCCATGGGGAGACTTTATCAGCTGTTTGTGAAAGAACCCACAAGATAGAAGCCACCGTAAACGGGGTTCAAACAGCAAGTAATGCTTTTATTAAGGATAGTTTGTTTCTTCAATCCAAAATGGAAGCTTTGGAAAATGCTGCCCGGGCCAGAAATCTTAGATTTTTGCAATTTCCTA
Organism: Ichthyophis bannanicus; assembly: GCA_033557465.1. Taxonomy (NCBI): domain Eukaryota; kingdom Metazoa; phylum Chordata; class Amphibia; order Gymnophiona; family Ichthyophiidae; genus Ichthyophis; species Ichthyophis bannanicus. The sequence goes on along the minus strand of CM066031.1, from coordinate 1,408,473,932 downwards.
AGATTCGTCTCATTTCCCCTTTGGAGCTTTTTAAAAAATATGTTAAAGAGATATTGTGTTATTCTTCTTTTGATGATTCTTTTATTTCTTCCATATACTATTTACCACATCGGGTTTTGGATAAAGCTCCAGAAGGGGAAATGGATCACTTAGTTGATTTGGATGAATTAGATTTAATTACCTTTCTGGAGACCTCTTTTGCAAAGGTCTCTCAGAGGGTGACATTGTTGGTTACTTTTCATTCAGAGGCGGTGAAAGGGATGATTTTCATCTTTACTTTTCTAAGAAGAATATTTCTTTTTGTGGTCAACCATTAATGGTTTTTCCTGATGTTGCAAAAGTCACTCAATCACGTCGAAAACCTTTTCTTCAAATTAGACCTAGGATTTTGGCTATCGGAGCTACGTCTTATTTGAAGTACCCCTGTAGGTGTTTGGTCACCTACAGGGGTACAAAATTTACTTTTATGGAACCATCACAGTTGGAATGGTTCCTGCTTGATAAGGATAATAAGTAAGGATGTTAAGATGAAATTAGGCTTACCTGCTAATTGTAGTTTCTGGAGTGGACACAGGCTAGTCCCGAAACCTCTGGGTTCCCTATCTCATGTAGCAGCTTGGAGACTGAGAAACTCCTCTTTTTGTGACATCACTGGTATATCCTCTCTGGATCCGCCTCGAGTCACCAGTTACCTATTGACAAAGCAGACTCACCGGAGCAACAAGTAAGAATCCAGAACAACAATAAACAAACTAGAACTGCCCCAACCTGTTAACCAACTGTGACTTTAGCCTGATCAGACCACACCCCCGCCCCGCAGGAAGGAAAGTGTACCCGAAAAACAGCAGCATACTGAGGCGAAAATTACTGCAACCCCAGAATCCCTGCAAAGACTGGCAGAACTTACCGGTAAAGCATCTGTAACGCTTCAGGCTCCTTGAACCTCGAAAAATTAGGGTGGGATACGGGACTAGCCTGTGTCCACTCCAGGAACTACAATTAGCAGGTAAGCCTAATTTCATCTTCCTGATCATGTCCACAGGCTAGTCCCGAAACTTCTGGGTAGTACCAGAGCAGTGACGAGACTCTTCAAGTACGGGGAGGGGAATGCAAACCAGCCTGAAGCACAGCCGCCCCAAAAGCGACTTCCTCCCGCCGTTGAAGGTCCAACCGATAGTGCTTCACAAAGGAATTCAGCGACGACCAGGTCGCTGCCCTACAAATCTCCCCTGGAGACACCGACCGTCGCTCAGCCCAAGAAGTGGCCTGAGCCCTGGTAGAGTGGGCTCGCAAACCCACCGGCACCGGCTTCCCCTTCAAGACATAAGCCGATGCAATGGCTTCCTTAATCTACCGAGAAATAGACGCTTTGGACGCTGCTTCGCCCTTTTTCAGCCCTGCGAAAAGCACAAAAAGCCTATCGGATTTCCGAAAGGACTCCGTCCGCCGAATATACTTCTTTAAGGCACGGCCAACGTCCAAACGGTGTAGCCTCTCCGACGCCGCCCCTCGTGCAGTCCCCAAGAAGGCCGGCAACGAGATGTCCTGACTCACATGGAACGGCGAGACAACCTTCGGCAGAAAAGCCGGCACCATCCACATCACCACCTTTGACGCAAAGGAGAGGTAAGGCTCCTGACACGACAAAGCCTGCAGTTCCGAGATTCGCCGGGCAGAACACACCGCCACTAAAAAAATCACCTTAAGCGTAAGGTCCTTGAGAGTCGCCCGGGACAGAGGCTCAAAAGGCTCGCGCTCGAGGGCTTCCAGCACGAACGGTAGGTGCCACTGTGGCACGATCTGCCGCAACGGGGGGCGCAGGATGGATACTGCCCGCAAAAAACGCTTGACATCCCCCTGCGAAGCCAGCGACAGACCTCCCACCCTGCCCCGGTAACAGATGACCTCGAGGACCCACTGATCGGAAGTGATTTGGGCCCAGGCAGGATAAAACTCCTGCAGACGCCCCCCCCACGGCAACGGGAGGCTGCTGGGCCCACCTCATCTCATTGTGGCTTCTTGGAGGGGAAGGAGGTCGAGGAGGCCGCACCGAAGCCCCGACCTGCCCCCCGAAACCCCCGGAAACCCTGGGATTTGTTGGGGAAACGACCGCGAGGGAAGGTACTGAAGCGCGGAGAACAGAACCGGCGGAACTCCCGCTGCTGACTTCTGCCCGCCTGGGACGGCCGCCCCGCCCTGGGCTTGTCCTCCGGCAAGCGACCCCCTTTGGACTCCCCAAGGTCTTTGACCAGCTTCTCGAGGTCTTCACTGAAGAGCAGCCGGCCCTTAAATGATAGTTTACTCAACCGAGCCTTGGAGGAAGTATCCGCCGCCCAGTTACGTAACCACAAGTAGCGGCGCACTGCCACGGCCGAGGCCATACTTTTGGACAAACCGCGCATGAGATCATAATGAATATCTGCCAGATAAGCCGCCCCTGACTCCAATCTGGCCGCCTCCTCCGTCAAAACACTGTCCTGACCGGTATGCACCCGCTGAGCCCAGCGCAAGCAAGCTCTGGCCACCCAGGCCCCGCATATAGAGGCCTGAAGCGAAAGTGCATTAACATCGAACACCTGTCTCAACAACACATCCAACTTTCTGTCCTGAGAGTCCTTAAGGGCCGCACCACCCTCGACCGAGATGGTAGTCTTCTTCGTCACAGCGGAGACAGCCGCGTCCACCTTCGGAGACCTAAACACCTCCTTGTCGGCCTCCACCAGGGGATACAGGCGGCCCATGACGCGTGCCCCTCTCAACGGAGCCTCTGGGGTATTCCATTCTTCCTGAATCATCTCGCGAAACACTCGATGTACCGGAAAAAACGCTCTGGCTCTTCCGGAAGACCTGCAACAACGGGTCCTCTAGGGTTTCCTCTGCTTGCGAACCCGGCACCGGAATGTTCAACACCTTCAAAGCCTCCGCGATGAGGGCCGGCAATTCCTCTCGCCAGAAGACCCTTACCACCCGGGCCTGATCCTCACTGTCAGCCAGCTCACCTTCCTCCAAGTCTTCGTCCAGCTCTAGGCTCAAAACGTCCTCATCCGACAGGGGACCCTCAGAGGCCAATGATTGTTCTGTGCCAGCCCCTTCACCACGTGGTCTCTTAACCCCGTGTGGGAGGGCTTCCAATGGGTCCTGAACCAAGGACCGCTTCACCGTGCGGCCGCATAGCGCAGCTTTCGGCTGTTGCGCGCCACCCAGGGCGGACTGCTGTAGCAGTAGAAGAAAATCCGGAGAAAAAATAGATGTCAGCTGCTGCGGCCAGGCTACCGGCGGCGCAGAAGGCTCAACCGCGGAGGAGGGCCCTGCCACGGGCTCCTCCTGCAGGAACTCGGGAGCCTGTGAGGAAACAGGCTGTGCGCTGGATCCTGACGCGGCCCCCTTCTCCTGCTCTGTCTCAGACACGTCCCTCACACATAATTTGCACACCCCAGACTCAGTGGCCTTCGTAGCGCCACAGACTACACACAGGGGTTTTGAGGGCATGGTAGGAGCAATAAGCAACCCACCGGAGCTGGAGCAATGAACAAACACCCCCGTAGGAAAAGGGAAGGAGGATCCGGACCCGGGACCGGGCTAAGACACCGGATGCTCTCTCAAACCCACTTTGCAAATTAGCACTAAGTTAAGCCACCGGCGCTTCGTTTCTAGAGACTTTTTTTTTTTTTTTGAAAAGAGCTCACCCTAGCGCGGTCGCGAGAACCTAAGGCACGCTGCAAACCTCCGGGACGAAAAACGCCGCCTTTACGCCCAGGCCCCGGCCTGAAAAAGAGTATGCACGCGGCAGCAGGCCTGAAGCCTGGTTCGCGCCAAAAAACCGCACTGTCGGTCAAACACTCCGAGCGCGCGGCTGCTTACCTGCGCCGGGAACAGCAATGCTGTAGCCTGTAACCCCCGTCTACCACCACCTCCCGGAGTCCGATCCAAACCGGGGGGGGGGGGTCTGAACGCTACGGAAGCGCCTCTTTACCTCCTCCTTCTACCTCGTGCAGGCACTGTGCAGCTGCCAGGCGTGCTTGCAGGCAAACTTCTGCTTGACGCCGGCAGCGCTGATATACCGCTCCCACCAGGCCAAGTAACACCGGAGCCGCTTAGTGCAGAGGTAGGATGCTAAGCAGAGACCCCGAAGCCCCGCAGGGAGACAGGAAGACTGGAGGAGGAACCGGGAGCAGAGGTCAGGCCTGAGAGCACTTAAAGGCACAGACACCAAGCCCAGGTCTATTAATTCTGAATCACTAGCAATTTAAGATTAACCCCAGCAAAATGTTCTAAAAATACAACTACTCTATTCCCAATTGTTTCTCCAGTGAGCCCACCACTGGGCTCACATCCATCCAGCTGCTTGGAGACTGAGGTAACTGGTGACTCGAGGCGGATCCAGAGAAGATATACCAGTGATGTCACAAAAAGAGGAGTTTCTCAGTCTCCAAGCTGCTACATGAGATAGGGAACCCAGAGGTTTCGGGACTAGCCTGTGGACACGATCAGGAATTTTCCTTGGGGAGGGGTTTTGGGTCTTGGTTGTTTGTATGATTGGGGTCTTCATTATTAGTGGGGGTGTGGGCCCTTAGATAGCCTCTCTTGATGTGGGCTTGTATTTCTTCCGATTTGTAAAATTTTCCTTTGCATTTTCTTATTTTCTAAGTCAAAATTGGTTGTTTATTTTTCCTAAATGTTTACTTTGTATACATTTGAAAAAGTTTGAAAAAAACATTTTCCAGCCACTAGGCGTCATTGTTGCACATTGACCGATTTCCTCCTCCATGTGCTATGAATGCTTCCCCCACCGCATCCCCAGCACCAGCTGTCAAGACAGCAGAAAACCTAAACTGGAAATCAAAACCACGTATCCCGCGAGATACTGCATAGGATCAAGACAGCCCTTCACTGCATTTTCTAACAGCATTTTCATACTGTTTAAGAAGTATGATTCTAAGTAAATCATATTTGTGTATTCCTCTCTCACAGCACCTGATGTAGTTCCAAGTAACAAGAAGGAATTTGCTTGAAGATTTTCATAACCAACAAGTAGAAAGGGCCAGATTTAAGACGATGGCGTTCATAACTAGAAAGGCGAGTAGTGTGAAGACTCCCCCAGAGATCATACAGCTTGGTCCTAATGAAAGTGGAATCGGGCTCCTGTTTAGCCAATTAAGTGGTGCTTTTAGAATTTGGCACCCTAAGCAGTTCCATGCGTTACCTATACCTAAATCCAAGCCTGCAAGCAGTAGGCATTTCTAATGCACTTACATATTGCACAGAAATTGAAAGAAGCAGGTGTTAAAAACATCTATCCTCACTTCAAAAAAAAGGCTCCTTTCCTCTATTGTTTCGATATGGTTTTGCATGCAGAGTCAGATGCTGCCACTTTTCAAGATGGTAGTGCGGGAGCAGGAGCAAGTGGGCATCGCTCCTGTCCCCAAATAGAGAAGACAATAGGAGAGTGATACTCCACAAAAGGCTAAATTGGTAAAGTCAAATTTTTATTGTATTATATCTGTAGCTCCACCCTACATGGGCCGTGTTTCAGCACTAGCCTTTGTCAGGGGTGTGGGGACTGTATGTGTAGGTCCAAGGGTTGAATAAAACCAGACGTAATGCCGCAGTGGGTCAAGCTATCAAACCTTGTAATCGGAAGATACATGGGAAGAATCAGATGGGGAGGAAGAACTAGATCTACTGGGACTTCAAGGTCAGGAAGGATAACATCAGGATATGGAGGGGGGGGGAGTGTCTGCCTTAACTCACTCCCTCCCCCCAATATCCTGGCTGGGAAAAATCATATTGCCAAAGCTGTTGCCCCCATTACAGCTTCTGCCTCTGTCCAGAAAGAGATCCCAATGCCAGTTGAAGGATCAGTTCCATATGCAGGATGCCTACATGCTGAGGATTTATTTAATTTATTTATTTCACATTTCTTATATACTGCCTTTCATGATATCAAGGCGGTTTACATTGAACAAACTGAAATTACATTGAACAGGGCATTATAACTTGGAGATAACTATTTTACAGGGAACATGGGCTATGGAGGGTTAAGTGGCTTGCCCAAGACCACAAGGAGCACCTGTGGGACTAGAAACCCCAGTCCTTCCGGCCCAAGGCTGCTGTCCTCTAGTGGGATTTGAACCCCCGGCCTGAAGTACCTTGCCCCAACCACTAGGCCACTCCTCCACGCCTTCTCAGGAAACAGGTGGAGGAGCTCAGAGAAGAGGTGACAAGGCTGAAGAGCATTCAAGACAGTGAGAATTACATTGATGAGATGCTTCTTGAAACATCCAAGCTCTCCTGTAGGCTCCCATCTTCACCTCTGCTGAAAGACGAAGGCTGGACACGAGTCACCAGGGCCTACAGAATCACCAATCCAATTCCTCAAGCTCTTGAACTGAAGAACCATTATGCAGCCCTGGAAGTGGAGGAAGAGGAGGAGGTATCCCAGGAAAGGGAAGAACCAGAGCTCGAGCACCACAAAGATGCAGAATCAGTGACCATTAGGAAGTGAAGGGTAGTGGTAGTGGTGACTCTCTTCTGAGTGGTACTGAGATGTCCATCTGCCGACCAGACTTGATGTCCAGAGAGGTATGCTGTCTGCCAGGTGCCAAAATCCAAGATGTTACAGAGTTTGCTGAGACTCATCAAGCCTACTGACTATTACCCAATGTTGCTTATTCATGTCGGCACAAACGATACTACCAGGTATCCCTCTGAGCATTATCAAGAGTGACTTCATGGTTCTGGGACAAAGGGGGAAGCAGATAGGGGCGCAGGTGGTGTTCTCTCCAATCCTTCCTGTTGAGGCTAGAGAAGCTTGCATCCTGGAAATAGATGCATGGATAGTGTCATCGTGAGTGTTTTGGTTTCCTGGACCACAGGATGATGTTCCAAGGACTGCAGAGCAGAGATGGCATCCATCTATCCAAGAAGGGTTGACATGTCTTCAGTAGCAGACTGCCTAACCTACTGAAGAGGACTTTAAATTAGATTCATTGGGGATGAGTGAAGAAAGCCCCCAGATAAGTGAAACATTAAATACCTTTATAGAAATAGGTAAAAGGGGTAATATCTGGAAAGCAGTGACTATAAATGCCCATAACATGGGAAATAAGATCCCAGATGTTAAGGCTTTAATGAGAGAGACTGACTTGGATTTAGTGGCAGTTACAGAGACATGGTTCACAGACAGCAATAACTGGGATATAACTATACCAGGCTATACGTTATTCAGAAAGGACAAGGTAGAAAGAAGGGGAGGAGTGGCACTATAAGTAAAAATATTATTAAAACTATGGAAATGCAGGGCTTAAATTGGAGAGAGGAGGCAGTGTGGCTTAAACTAGAAAGAGGGAAAGAGAAATCCATTTGCATTGGTGTGATATACAGACCTCCATCACAGGGAGAAAACATGGATGGAGATTTAATAGAAGACATATGCATCATTGCCAGAAAAGCAGAAGTGCTACTGACAGGGGATTTCAATATGCCAGATGTTGATTGGCACATCCCTGCTGCAGTGTCATCTAGAAGCAAGGAGATCCTGGATTCTTTACAGGAAGAACTATTCAGGCAACCGGTAACTGAACCCACACATGAAGGGACCATACTGGATTTCGTGCTTACCAAAGGGGAAAGTGCTTCTGATGTTATTTATTTATTTTTATTTATTTATTTATTTATTTAACATTTTTTTTCTATACCGCGCTATTAAAATCAGCGCGGTGTACATCGAACAAGAATACTGCAATGTATACAAACAACATTGAGTTTACAAAGAACAGGGAATTGAACATGGGAGCGAAAACCATGGAAACTAAATATATATTAAACTCGAACTATGTACAATACTCTAAAGTGAATGGGTGTTGCATTAGTTTTGCGAGGGTGATAGGGTTTGAGGGGGGACTACCTATTGTCTGTGGTGTTATAGTGGGAGATCATCTCGCATCCAGTGATCACCAGATGGTGTGGTTCCGTATTAAGATTAAGGCTGATAAAATCCATTCAAAAGCAAGGATCTTAGACTTTAGGACAACTAACTTTGCCAAGATGGGCCAATACCTGAAGAAGTAGTTAGAGGGATGGGAACAGCTGAGGATATAGAAGAACAGTGTGCAAAACTGTAAGGGGATATTTTAAGGGCAACCAACCTTTTCGTTGGGATGGTAAATAAAGGTAAAAGGACAAGGAAGCTGCTATGGTTCTCAAAATAGGTAGCTGAAAATGTGAAGAAAAAGAAGGAGGCCTTCATGAAATACTAGAGAGAGAAAGACAGGCATCTATATTTGTAAAAACGTAAGAGAGGCTGGCAAAGTAGACAAGAAAGCAAAGATACAAAAAATAAGAGGAAATAGCCAATGAAATAAAATGTGGGGGGATAAGACATTTTTCAGATATGTAAGTGAGAGGAGGAAGGGCAAAAGTGGTATTATCAGACACATGGGAGAAGAATATGTAGAAGCTGATAAGGATAAAGCGGAATTGCTTAACAAAGGACTGGAAAGGGGGGCTGTTACTTCTGGAGAGAAATCTGAAATTGTGAGTATATACTTCTGGGAATTTTTCTGAAAGGAATTTTTTTTCTTTTAAAGCTAATTAATCTGTGAACCCACTATTTTTTTTGTTAAATCAGTCAGGGCCTAGTAGCAACAGTTTAAGATTCAATTTAAAAACACAGAAGAGAACTTTCTGGTTACCTTTCATACCCACCCTCCCCTGGGAAAATCAAGCTTTATAGGTACTTGCACAACTTAAAAGACAGGAGGTGCTCTCAGGTGAAGCTCATTACCCAAATCAGTCATACACCAAGGACCTGAGATTAATTAAGCTTCAGGTGAACAAGGTATATTAAACTTCTTAGGTACAGTTTTAGTGGTATAAATATCCATTGCACCCTTTAGTACATATAGAACTTAAAGATCTAAACACAAACTTAAAACTAAGATGCAGACAGCAGTCCAGCAGCGGGATGTGGGCTTTCCAGTCTTTTGCATTGAGTGTCACATGTATGATTTTCTCCCAGCTGGTGAGAGGTCTTACGTGTGCACTAGGTGCAAGGAGCTCTCTGCTCTCAGGGAACGAGTCCGTTCTCTAGAGGCTAGAGTAGCAGACTTGGAAAACATAAGACAGACAGAGAGGTACATAGACGAGACCTACAGGGATATAGTCCTGAAGTCCCACCTCCAGTCTGGCAGCATCCCTGTTGCCATGGAGGAGAGAGGTCACGTGACAGGAGAGCATCACCCTGGTGTGGCAGGAAGTGATCCTGTAACTAGGACCTGTCCTCCAGGTGATGTAAACCCCTCTCGCACCGAGGAGGTTTCTCCAGGGCCAAGTGCCCATGCGGGAAGGGTTAGGACAGCAGTTATAGTTGGTGATTCGATCATTAGGCATGTAGATAGCTGGGTGGCTGGTGGACGTGAGGATCGCCTGGTAACATGCCTGCCTGGTGCGAAGGTAGCGGACCTCACACGCCACCTAGATAAGGTCTTAGATAGTGCTGGGGAGGAGTCTGCTGTCTTGGTACATGTTGGTACCAATGACATAGGAAAATGTGGTAGGGAGGTTCTGGAAGCTAAATTTAGGCTTTTAGGTAGGAAGTTGAAATCCAGAACTTCCAGGGTAGCGTTCTCCGAAATGCTTCCCGTTCCACGCGCAGGACCCAATAGGCAGGCAGAGCTCCGGAGTCTCAATGCGTGGATGAGACAATGGTGCAGAGATGAGGGGTTCGGATTTGTTAGGAACTGGGGAACATTCTGGGGAAAGGAGGGGCTCTTCCGAAGGGATGGGCTTCACCTTAACCGGGATGGAACCAGGCTGCTGGCATTAACCTTTAAAAAGGAGATAGAGCAGCTTTTAAACTAGATAATAGGGGAAAGCCGACAGTCGCCCAAGAGCGCATGGTTCGGAAGAATGTATCCTTGAAGGATACTACAAAAAGCAGAGAGGTTCCAAAAAAGAGTAAAGTAGCCCAAATGCCCTCGAGTATGGAGCAGACAGAACTTAAAGATCCCAAATTACCCATGTCTACCAATAGCCAAATTAATATGAATAAAATACAGTCTCTAAAATGCTTGTATGCAAATGCTAGAAGTCTACAAAACAAGATGGGAGAGTTAGAATATATAGCACTAAACGAGAGGTTAGATATGATTGGAATATCAGAGACATGGTGGAAGGAGGACAACCAGTGGGACACTGTGATACCTGGGTACAAACTATATCGAAATGATAGAGCTGATCAAATTGGTGGAGGGGTTGCGCTCTATGTTAGAGAGGGCATTGAGTCAGAAAGGATTAAAGTTTTGCAAGAAACAAAATTTGCTGTAGAATCTCTATGGATTGAAATTCCATGTAAAAAGGGGAAGGCGATGGCAGTGGGGGTGTACTATCGTCCGCCTGGCCAGAATGAACAAATGGATGATGAAATGCTCAAAGAAATCAAGGAAGCTAGCAAAAGTTACAGTGCAGTAATAATAATGGGTGATTTCAATTACCCCGGCATCGACTGGGTCAGTGTCACAACAGGACATGCTAGGGAGATAAAGTTCCTAGATGAAATAAATGACTGCTTCTTGGAGCAGCTGGTTCATGAACCGACCAGAGGGGAAGCAATATTAGACCTAGTCCTTAGTGGAACACCAGATGTAGTGCAAGAGATAAGGGTGTTGGGGCCACTTGGCAATAGTGATCATAGCATGATCGCCTTTGATTTAATTAGTGGAGGAGGGATAGTAAGGAAATCCACAGTACTACCCTTTAACTTTCGAAAGGGAGACTATGATAGAATGAGGAAAACAGTTAAGAAAAAACTAAAAGGAGCAGTTGCAAAGGTTAAAGACGTACATCAAGCTTGGGTGTTGTTGAAAAATACTATCTTGGAAGCCCAGACCAGCTGTATTCCACGCTTTAAGAAAAGTGGAAGGAAGTCCAAAAAATTGCCAGCATGGTTTAAAGCTGAGGTCAGAGAGGCTGTTGTTGCCAAAAAAGCATCTTTCAAGAAATGGAAAAAAGAGCCAAATGATGAAACCTGGAAACAGCACAAGCACTGGCAAGTCAAATGCAAGGCATTGATAAGGCAGGCAAAGAGAGAATTTGAGAAGAAGCTTGCTGCGGAAGCAAAAACGCGAAATAAAGACCTTTTCAAGTACATTCGTAGCAAAAAACCCGTGAGAGAGTCAGTTGGTCCATTAGATGATAAAGGGGTTAAAGGAGCACTAAGAGGCGACAAGGCGATAGCGGAGAGACTGAATGAATTCTTTGCTTCGGTCTTTACTGAGGAAGATGTAGGGATGTTACCCACGACTGAAGTGGTATTTAAAGGTGTGGAAGAATTGGAGGAAATATCGATACATCGGGAAGATGTCCTACAACTATTAGATAAACTGAAGAGTAGCAAATCACCTGGGCCGGATGGTATACATCCAAGGGTGTTGAAAGAACTGAAATTTGAGATTGCAGACCTGCTATCAGTAATCTGTGAACTATCATTAAAATCATCTCTAATACCTGAGGATTGGAGGATCGCCAATGTAACACCAATTTTTAAAAAGGGTTCGAGGGGTGATCCGGGAAACTACAGACCGGTGAGCCTGACATCAGTACCGGGAAAAATGGTAGAAACCATCATAAAGAATAAAATTACTCAGCATATAGATAGTCATGACCTAATGGGAGACAGCCAACATGGCTTTAGACAAGGAAGATCTTGTCTTACTAATCTGTTATGTTTTTTTGAAGGAGTGAATAAACAGGTGGACAAAGGTGAGTCGGTTGATATTGTGTATCTGGACTTTCAGAAAGCCTTTGACAAGGTCCCTCATGAGAGACTTTTGGCAAAACTAAAGAGTCATGGGATAGGAGGCAGTGTACTACTGTGGATCAGGAACTGGTTAAAAGATAGAAAGCAGAGGGTAGGGCTAAATGGCCAATTTTCCCAATGGAGAAAGGTGAATAGTGGTGTACCCCAGGGATCTGTGCTGGGTCCGCTGCTTTTTGACATATTCATAAATGACCTGGAAAGTGGAATAACGAGTGAGGTTATCAAATTTGCTGATGACACAAAACTATTTAAAGTTGTTAAAACCCAGGAGGATTGTGGAAAATTGCAAGAGGATCTTGATAAATTGGAAGACTGGGCATCAAAATGGCAGATGAAATTTAATGTGGAGAAGTGCAAGGTTATGCACCTAGGGAAGAACAACCCAAACTATGGTTACACGATGCAAGGTTCCACATTAGGAACCACCACCCAAGAAAAAGATTTAGGCGTCCTTGTGGATACCATGTTAAAACCCTCGGCCCAGTGTGCAGCGGCGGCCAAGAGAGCAAATAGAATGCTAGGTATGATAAGGAAAGGAATGGAAAATAAAACAAAAGATATTATAATGCCTCTATATCGTTCCATGGTGAGACCGCACCTTGAATATTGTGTGCAATTCTGGTCGCCATATCTTAAAAAGGATATAGCAATTTTAGAAAAGGTTCAGAGAAGAGCCACCAAAATGGTAAAGGGGATGGAAGGCTACTCCTATGAAGAAAGGCTAAAAAGGTTGGGGCTCTTTAACCTGGAAAAGAGACGGCTGAGGGGAGATATGATAGAAGTCTATAAATTAATGAACGGAGTGGAACGGGTAAACGTAGATCGATTGTTTACCTTATCAGAATATAGAAAGACTAGGGGACATGCAATGAAGCTACAGGGTAAACTATTTAAGACTAATAAAAGAAAATATTTTTTCACTCAACGTGTAATCAAACTCTGGAATTTGTTACCGGAGGATGTAGTAAAGGCTGTTAGTGTAGCTGGGTTTAAAAAAGGTTTGGACAAGTTCCTGGAGGAAAGGTTCATAAACCATTATTAAGAAGGGACCCAGGATATCAATGCTTGAACCAATACAAGCATTGTGGAACCTGTGTCCCTTGGGGAAACTGCTAGGTACGTATGACCTAGATTGGCCACTGTTGGAAACAGAATACTGGGCTTGATGGACCTTGGTCTGACCCAGTATGGCATATCTTATGTTCTTATGTTCTTATGTTCTTAAATATTTATGTTCTGTGTTCACAGATGAAGGGCCGGGAGAAAGACCTCAGACAACACCCACAAACAGGAACAAAAGCAAGGAGCATCTCAAACGATTTGCAGAAGACTGTGTTCATGAAGAACTAAAAGTGGACAAAGCGATGGGACCAGAAGGGATACATCCGAGAATACTGAAGGAACTTGGGGACGTTCTAGCAGCTCCAATGACTTATCTTTTCAATGCCCCTTTGGAGTCGGGATGGTGCCAGACGACTGGAGAGAGGCACATATGGTTCCTCTACACAAAGGCAGAAGTAAGGATATTTTATTTATTTATTTAGCTGTATTTATATCCCGCTTTTCACCGGGTCAAAGCGGTCAATTGGGAGATACATTTAACACGACGGGATATGACACACATACGCTAATACTTACTCTTTATGGAAAGAGTAGTGGATCCGTGGAATAGTCTCCCAGTGGAGGTGGTAGAGATGAGGACAGTAACTGAATTCAAAAAAGCATGGGACCAACACAGAGGATCTCTAAAGGTAAAAAGTGGATTGTTGTAGTTGTTATGGAAGGACAGACTAGATGGGCCTTGTGGTCTTTTTCTGTCATCATGTTTCTATGTTTCTATGTTTCTACAGGGAACATGGGCATTGGAGGGTTAAGTGGCTTGCCCAAGACCACAAGGAGTGCCTATAGGACTAGAAATCCCAGTCCCTCCGGCCTGAGATTGCTGTCCCCAGGTGGGACTTGAATCCCCAGCCCTCCGGCCTGAAGTACCTTGTCCTAACCACTAGGCCACTCCTCCTCCTTATGGTTGAAAACTACAGGCCGGTTATTTTAACCTCAGTGGTGAGTAAATTATTGGAAACGCTGCTGAAAGAGAAAATAGTGAGGTTTTTGGAGTCCAACGCATTACTGGATCCAAGGCAGCATGGATTCACCAGGGGCAGATCTTATCAGACAAATCACATTAATTTCTTTGACTAGGTGACCAGAGAGTTGGACCGAGGGAGAGCCCTAGATGTGGTGCATTTAGATTTCAGTAAAGCATTTGACAATGTTCTGCACAGGCAACTTATAAACAAACTGAGCACCCTAGGAATGGACCCTAAAGTCACTGCTTGGGTTAGAAATTGGTTGAGTGGGAGGTGACAAAGGGTATAGGTAAATAGAAACATAGTAAGATGACAACAGAAAAAGACCACATGGCCTATCTAGTCTGTCTTTTTATATCAAATGTGGAAATGGTCACTTTTGTCAGAGTAGAAATACTGTCATTGGTGTTACTCTGTACTATATCAGAGAAGTGTATATTGTATCGTACTTAAACTCGTGGCTAAAGAGGTCTCAGAAACCATAGGCTGCCATTGTTTGAGATTTTTTTCCAATGGACTGATGCCTAAATGCACATCAATGACCTCATTCTTGAACTCATAGCCAGTAGTTATTTTTTATGAAAAATTTTTATCTACTTCAATACGTTGTCTTCTTTAGCAAGCTTTTATATCTATATAATGAACCAGTGAACCAGTGCTTATCTGTGTAGTAGAATCCCGACGCTTATTCATGCGCTGTATCACGCGTTTCACCACTTTGGTTTCATCAGGGGAGTATTGTAAATCGGCACTGTGAAGAAAGAGTTCTTTTAAGATACACACTTCATAATGTTTCAAATTATAAAACCCTCTAAAATGAAATTTGTGCTGTAGGTTTTCATCTGAGATCTGTATTAGAACTGCAATCAAATTCTGGAGACTGAAAAAGAATTGTGCTGCTTTGTATCTGCGATCACACTTTGTTTAAGAGAGAGAATTATACCACGGTTATCTATTAGAGACTTGCTTTCCAGCTGTGTTCACTCAAAGAAGGCTGAGAGAGAATTATGCTGCGGTTCCTTATCTGAAATCTGCTTTTCAACTGTGATCACATTCTGACTGAGGGAGAGAATTGTGCTGCCGGTTTTTTTTAAATTTAAGATCTACCTTCAAATGGTGATCATCTTCTGATTGCTGCGAGAGAGAATTGTGCTGCAGTTATTTAACTTTTCAACTGGGATCGAATAATGACTAAATTAATTACAGCTTTAATTGTTATGGCTATTGGAAAGTTTTGAATTTAACATAGTGCTATTAGATAAAGTGAATTTGTGACAGGATACTGAAATTTGAGATTTTAGCACTAAATATTTGAGTATTGTGCATGGATCATTTGTGCTATCTGTAGCAAAGTACTCAAATTTTTGGAAATTGTAGTGAAGTAAGGAGGAAGATTGCATGCATTAGTATATAATATACTTTAGCACACAATTTTTGGTTATTTAAGATTTGCTATCTTTATATAAATTTGGAGGAGTAGTGAAATATGGTAATGAGTTTGCACGTTGTATATTTTTAAGCTATAATAATTTAAAGGTGCAAACTATATTACATAACGTGTGTCTAATTTCTTTTAAAATGAAAACTGCTCGTCGTGAGCGTGAGAAAAAAGAAATGGATTTAACATCAGCAAAGATGCATGCTGGTCATCCTTCATTAGTGTCTCAATTGGTGAATACAGAAGATGTGTCTAATGCAGTGGTCAATGCATTGAGTGGTCGTCTAGATGGAATTACAGGCAAATTAGATGGAATTAGTAAACAATTGGAGTCAATGGGTATAAGGATACAAGAAGCTGAGGAACGTATTTCAATGTTGGAGGATGATCTGCATAGCGCAAATAATAAAATTACTTCTCTTCAAGAGACAATCAGTAAACAGGGTTTGAAAATAGATGATTTAGAAAATCGTAGTCGTAGAAAAAATCTTCGTATAATTGGTATACCTGAAACTGTTAAGGATGCTGAGCTTAATGCTTATTTTTTTGGTATACTGAAGTTCTTAAATTTAAACGAAGGTAGTAATCACTTTACTTTAGAACGTATTCATAGACTAGGTAGACCTCGGCCAGATGATACGAGACCAAGAATAGTTATGGCCCGGTTTATAAGTATTCAACACAAAGATAGAGTTTTAAGGGCAGCACGAGCGAAAGGGCCTCTGATGTTTGAGGGGGTCCGTATACAAGTCTTTCAAGATTACTCTATTCAACTAAGTTTAAAGAGAAAAGCATATGCAAATATTTGTCAACAATTGTTGTCATCAAATTTGAAATTTATGTTACAGTATCCTGCAAGGTTGCGGATATTCTATAATGGAAAAGCTGTATTAATGGAATCTCCAGAAGAAGCTAAGAAATGGTTTCATGGAAACATTGCTGGCATAAAAGATAATACCTGATCATTATAGTATTTGATTGAATTAAGGTTATCTATACAGGAAATAAGTTTTAAGTTTCAATGTGAGATGGTTATTTTCTTAGATGTAGGTGATGTTATTGGTTTATTTGTAGAAGGATTATGATGGGATGGGAAATAAAAATGCAAGATATTTCAGTAGAGAGGAAGTGAATTAAGATTTGCACTAATATGGCTGTAGGAGGAGAAGAAGAGATCTTAAGGTTTATGGATAAGAAAGGGTTTGGTGAAATAATGGGTGGGAGGGAGGAAAAGGGACGGGGAGGGGATAATAAGGGGATTTTTACAGTAGTTTATATAGAAAGCCAATTTAATATTAAGATGAGAGGATTTGAAGTATTGGTAATTGCTGTTGGAAGGGTCCTAGGCTGGGGGGACACTTCTAATTTTAAATATATGATAAAGTTAAATTTCAATATTTGTTTATAATCACATCAGGAGGATGAGAGTTCTCTCATGGAACGTGTGTGGTCTTACAAGCCCCTTTAAGCGAAATAAAATTCTATTAGCAATAAGAAGGCATAAAGCAGATGTTGTTTTCTTACAAGAGACACACCAGTCTATAGAAGACCTGGTTCGAATAAAGAAAAAAGGTATTGAGTTAATTTATGGGGCTTCTGCAAAGGGAAGGAAAAGGGGGGTAGCTATATTAATTAAGACAGGAATAGGTTTCCAGAAAGATAGGATGGTAGTGGATCCTGAAGGGAGATTTGTTTTAGTACAAGGGAATTTAAATGGACAAAAGTTGTTGTTAGGTAGTGTATATGCCCCAAATGTGCCTGATCCTAAGTTTTTTATAGATTTAATGGCAGAAATTGATAATTTACCTGAGTCACCAATTATATTAGGAGGGGACTGGAATGGTGTCTTTGATAATCAAATGGATGTGTCAGGGAGGTGTGGGAGTAATCGTCTTAGTATTATAAAACTTTTAAAGAGATTCACTCAGAGATGTAGGCTTATAGATGTTTGGAGGGTTCTTCATCCAACAGAACGAGATTATACACACTTGTCTAGAGCACATGGTTCTAGTGCGCGACTTGATGCAATATTAGTATCTGAAGTATTATTTCCAAAAATGGTGGACGCAGTCATTGGTCCATATGAAATTTCAGATCATGCTCCTGTGTGGGTAGATTGGATAGGAAACCAGCCTGGTAGTAGTAAAGGTCCTTGGCGCTTACCACTTGAGTTGTGTTATGATACTAATTTCAAAGATTTTTTAATAACTAAATGGAACGATTATGAGTATTGTAATAGGAGGCATAAAAATGACCCAGAGTTATTTTGGGAGGCTTCAAAGGCTGTTTTGAGAGGGGATATAATTTCTTATATAGCCCGAAGGAGAAGAATGCTTGCTTTTAGGATTCTTAGATTGGAGAAGCAAATTTGTAGAGAACGCAGACTTTTGGCTAATAAACCTAATATTATCAACAAAGAGCAGTTACTTGCTACTCAAGCAACTTTAAATACTTTGTTGCAACAAAAAGCCAAAAAATCTCTGTTATATTATAAACATCATTTATATCAATATGGGGATAAATCGGGGAAACTTTTGGCTCGTTGTTTGGCGCGAAGTAAAGGATCCAGATTTGTTCCATTTTTGAAAGATGAAGGAGGAGTAATATGTAAAAACAGTGTAGATATAGGGAGAATTTTTGTAAGTTATTATACTAAGTTATATAAGGGAGAAGAAGTTTCTAAAGAAAGTATTAAAAAATTTTTGGAAAAAATACATTTACCACATCTTACAAAGGCTCAAAAAAAGAAATTGGAAGCTCCTATAACAGTAGAGGAAATTCAGAGTAAAATTGATATTGCCCCAAGATGTAAGGCACCAGGATTAGATGGTCTTAGAGCAGAATATTATAAATTGCTGCAAGTTCAGATTACACCGATGTTAGTGACTTTATTCAATAGGTGGATGAATGTTGGAGTTTTTAAATTTAATAATAATCTTGCTCATATTGTGGTTTTGCCTAAACCTGGTAAAGATGTAACTGAGGTTGAGTCATATCGACCAATTTCATTGATTAATTATGATTTAAAGTTGTTTGCAAAGATTTTAGCAGATCGGTTAGCAGTATATCTGCCAATCTTATTACATGATTGTCAGACCGGATTTGTGAGAGAACGGTATCCTTCAAAAAATGTAAGAAAAATTTTAGGAGTATTGAGCTGGGTTAGAAAAATGGATATCCCTTCTTTATTGGTAAGTTTTGATGCAGAAAAAGCTTTTGATAGAGTAGAATGGAAATATTTATTTGAAATTTTAAATGTCTATGGCTTTGGTGAAGGATTTATACAAGGTATTAGAGCTTTATATCATAAACCAAAGGCAGTAGTAGGAGTTAATGGACATATCACTAATAATTTTTATATTACACGTGGAACCAGACAAGGTTGTCCTTTATCACCATTGTTGTTTGTGCTCTCATTGGATCCTTTGCTGAGAATGATTTATGCTTGTGATGGTATACAAGGAGTGAAAGTTGGGTCATGTATATTCAAGGTTTCTGCTTTTGCGGATGATTTATTAGTCATGTTGTTAAATCCTTGTGAATCTTTAACAAGACTTCTAGATATGATTAGACGATTTGGAGAAATTGCTGGTTTCAGATTGAATATGACTAAATCAGAAGCATTGGATGTTAATGGGGGGTTACAGGAAAAATGGGGTGATGAGTTTCCATTAAGATGGGCTAATAATAAATTTAAATATTTAGGAATTTGGTTGCCTAAAAATCCAAACCATTTGTATAGGCAGAATGTTAGGCCGTTGATGCGAGATATACAAAATAAATTGCAGGTTTGGACTCCTTTGCCTCTTTCATTAGGTGGTAGGATAGCTGCATATAAAATGATGATTTTTCCAAAAATTTTGTATATTTTACAAATAATTCCATTGCGACTATTAAAGCAAGATGTGCAGAAATTAGAGAGATTACTGCAGGGATTTTTTTGGAGAGGGAAACATCCCAGATTTAGAATTGATCGTTTATATGGTTCATGGCAACAAGGTGGTATGGGGTTGCCTTGTTTAGAAATATATAATATGGGTTGTTTACTTCGTCATGTACGTGATTGGATAGGTGGTACTTCAGTTTACACTCCTTATGATCTTGAATCAGCATTAGTTGCTCCTTATTCCCTTCGGTCAGTGTTACATGTATCAAGAGCGAAGTTGCCTAAAGTATTTAAAAATAATATATAATTGCAGGGGGTTCGATTGAGTTGGCAGAAGATTTGTGAAAAATTTGGTGTTCCAAGTCAAATTTCAGGTTATTTGCCTCTACAGGGAAATATAGACTTTCAACAAAGTATAAGTCAATTTTATTTAAAGGATGGGAGAAAAAGGTCTTCAGTTGCTGTATCAAGTAATTAACGAAGAAGGTGTACTTAAATCATTTATTGATTTAAAAAGATGTTATGGATTGTCTCAGGGGCATTTTTATGCATATTTACATTTAAAATATTATTTGATTTCAATAGCAGATAGGAGAACTTGTTTGAGATCAGAAAATTTTAAGAAATTAGAAGAGTGGTTTGCGTTTAAGGACAAAGAGAGGATAACTGTAGCAGAATATAATAAGGCTTTATTTAATTTAGTTCATGTTAAGAATTTTGATCATTTGAGTTTGCAATGGGGGGAAGAATTAGGAATTAATCTTGAAAGGTTTGCCTGGGAAAAGGCTATTGGGCGTATCCCTAGACAAATAGTGGGGGCAAAATTACGTGAAATGCAATTTAAAATAATAGTACGTGCTTACATATCACCATATAGAGCATGGAGGGGGGGCTTTGCACAATGTAGTGAATGCCCAAGGTGTAGAATGGAAAAGGCACATTTGGGGCATATGTTCTGGACTTGTATATGTGTGAAGAAATTTTGGAATAAAATTCAAAATTATTTAAGTGGTATATTGAGGCAAGCTTTAATTTTGACTCCAGGGTTTGCTATACTTGATGTTCCTGATTCTATGGGACTTTCCTTATCAGGGAATAGACTCTTGGTAAGAAAATGTTGTCTGCTTGCTAAACACTGTATACTTCGGAATTGGAGAGATCCTAAAGGTCCAGAATATTGGGAGTGGAGAAACGTATTGCACCAATTGATATTATGGGAAGGATTATCTACTAGGAAACATGTGCGTAGAAGAGCTTATTTTTTAAAAGTTTGGTCTCCTTATCTTGATGGGGTTTCAGCAAGGGCTAGGAATGATATTTTAACAATTTAAATTGGCTTAGTTAGGATAAAATAAGGGGAGGGGTGAGAAATGAAAATAGATTAGTGGGGAGGATGTGGATTGAAAGGGGAAAGTACAAAAGGGTGAAGGTGAAAGGGAAAATTAAAATGTATTAATTATATCCTTTTGTGGATTATTACTGAGTGGGGGAGGGGGATAAAGGTATGGACTGGGAGGGAGTATGGGATGGTGGTGATGGATATTGGGGGGGAGGGAGTGGGGAATTAAAAAGTAAAATATATATATAGTCCCCGTTGTGGGAATGAATATGGTTGTTTAACATTGTTTAATATGTATGTTGTTTAAATTGTTTCGATATATATGCTACTTATATTGTTTCAAAATGTATGTTGTCTACAATATGTTAACTGCTTACAATGAATAAAAAGATTAAATACTAAAATGAAATTCAGAGTCCTCCTACCTCTGGTATCACTGCAATGGTTCTCGTATGCGCTATCTGGTGCTTGCTGTTGAACTAACTAAAACGCTGCGTATAGAGTGGGAAGTGTGTTTATAAGAGATATACTGATGTCCTTTTCTTCCGTTCACCCCATTGTCAATCAGTACTTCAGGTGTGACAGTTCCCGCCATAGCGTCTATATACCCCGCATGCGCGGCGTTTTAGTTAGTTCAACAGCAAGCACCAGATAGCGCATACGAGAACCATTGCAGTGATACCAGAGGTAGGAGGACTCTGAATTTCATTTTAGAGGGTTTTATAATTTGAAACATTATGAAGTGTGTATCTTAAAAGAACTCTCTTTCTTCACAGTGCCGATTTACAATACTCCCCTGATGAAACCAAAGTGGTGAAACGCGTGATACAGCGCATGAATAAGCGTCGGGATTCTACTACACAGATAAGCACTGGTTCACTGGTTCATTATATAGATATAAAAGCTTGCTAAAGAAGACAACGTATTGAAGTAGATAAAAATTTTTCATAAAAAATAACTACTGGCTATGAGTTCAAGAATGAGGTCATTGATGTGCATTTAGGCATCAGTCCATTGGAAAAAAATCTCAAACAATGGCAGCCTATGGTTTCTGAGACCTCTTTAGCCACGAGTTTAAGTACGATACAATATACACTTCTCTGATATAGTACAGAGTAACACCAATGACTGTCTTTTTATATCGACAACTACAACAGTCCCCTTTTTTCCTTTAGAGATCCTGAGTGTTTGTTCCATGCTTTTTTGAATTCAGATAGTGTCCTCATCTCTACCACCTCCACTGGGAGACTATTCCACGGATCCACCACTCTTTCCATAAAGAAATATTTCCGCATATCACTCCTGAATCTATCCCCTTTCACCCTCATCCCATGTCCCCTCATAGCAGAATTTGCTTTCAATCGAAATAGGCTCTCCCCGTGCATTTATACCACGGAGGTATTTAAACATCTCAATCATATCACCTCTATCCCGCCTTTCCTCTATTATTTTATTTATTTATTTACATTTCTTCTATACCGCACTATTTGCGATCAGCGCGGTTTACATAGAACTAACAGTTTCCGACAAAAAACAGGAGTCAGGTCATTACAAAGAACAGGAGCATCAACTTGGCTAACCAGGGAAAACTATCTACATGTGTGGAACATTGAAATAAGTAATTGTATGCATGTGGGATGGAGTTATTGTGTGTTAGTCATACATGGTGGCTGTGGTTCGGAGGAGTCTATTAGGTACTTAGTAAAGAGGAGGTGTTTTAAGGCCTTCCTGAACTGGCTCAAGTTGGGGATAGCTCTGATGTGTGGTGGTAGGGAGTTCCAGAGGCTTGGGGCGCTCAAGCTGAAGGCTCTATTTGAAGTTGTTATGGAGCATCTTGTCATAGCCTTTGGTATTGCTAGCATGTTGGCTGCAGCGGTTCTTCTTGTCCTGTTGGGTGTGAGTGGTTGTATGAGGTCACTTATTGAGGAGGCGGATAGTCCGTTGATAGCCTTGAATGTCATCACTAAGGTCTTGAAGCTAATCCTGGCTTGGATGGGGAGCCAGTGCAGTTGAATCAGTAGGGGTGTGATATGCTCTCTCCTTGGTGCTCCGAAGAGGATTCGCGCTGCACTGTTCATTGCGAGTTGTAAGGGATGTAAGGTTGCCTGAGGGAGTCCTTGTAGGATGGCGTTTGAGTAATCAAAATGAGGGATAATGAGAGCTTGATAAATGGTGCGGAAGTCGCTCGGTTCGAGTAGGGGGCGTATGTGTCTAAGGGATCTGATCTTGAAGTAGATCGCTCTTATTGTTTTTGCAATGTGCTGCTTCATGTTGAGGTTTTGATCCAATGTGACTCCAAGATACCGTATGGCTGATTTTACTTGCAGCTTGGCGTTGTCTACTTCCAGGTGGTTAGGTGGTGTAAACTCAGGATTTCTAGAGATGAACAGGACCTCAGTTTTCTTATGTTGGATGCGCAGATTTTGTGAGAGGAGCCATTCGGATATAGCGTTGAAACACTTAGTTAGTGGGGTGAGATCCGGGCATTCCAGGGATATTGGCAGGTACATTAAGACATCATCTGCGTAAATCATACAACACACATTGAATGATCTAATGATGTTACAAATGGGTTGTATATAGATGTTAAACATGAGTGATGATAGTGAGGATCCTTGAGGGACTCCTTGGCTTTGTAGGAATGGTTCGGATGTGGTTCCATTTGCTCTTACATGTTGCCATCTTCCAGACAGGTAAGACCTGCACCACTCCAGAGCTGTTTCGGTGATGCCTTTCTCTCTTAGCCGAATCAGGAGAATCTCGTGGCAGACTGAGTCGAAGGCTGCGGCAATATCTAAAAAGATGAGTGCGAAGCCTGTACGAGGGTTGTCAATGCCTGAGATTATAGTGTTGAATAGAGTGGTGAGTAGTGTTTCTACTCCGTGTGATTCTCTGAATCCATGTTGCGATGGATCCAGAGGTGCGTTGGTGTCCACATGATCTTGTAGCTGCCTGTAGACTATTTTTTCTACGATTTTAGCGAGCATCGGGATACTGGAGATAGGTCTGTAGGACTTGACCTTTTGAGGGTCTAGTTTGGTGTTCTTTAGCAGTGGTCTAACGGAGGTCTGTTTAAGCGTGGTTGGGAAGGACCCTGTGCTAAATGATAGTCCTATCATTTTGGTTAAGATAGGGGCAAGGTCGGATCGCAGATCTTTTATCCAGAATGCTGGACATGGGTCTGAGTATGAGGTGGAAGTGTTTAGGGTTGCGATGGTGTCTTCGATCATTCTCTTGGATGGTGTGGTGAAGATGGATAGATAAGTTGCGTCTGCTTGAGCATCAGGGGGGTCCGGTATAACCATCTTGTCAGTTTTGCATAGTTTTGATTGCATAAAGACGG
The DNA here is from genome assembly GCA_033557465.1 of Ichthyophis bannanicus. NCBI lineage: Eukaryota > Metazoa > Chordata > Amphibia > Gymnophiona > Ichthyophiidae > Ichthyophis > Ichthyophis bannanicus. The sequence continues at coordinate 1,408,450,021 of CM066031.1, read as the reverse complement.
CGTACTCCTGTGGGTGTATGGATCCTGTGCACTCCGGAGTTGGTTCTTTGGCAAGAGAATTGACAAGGTTGAAGAGGTCATGCGGCTTATTTAATGAACGTTTCAGAATGTCTGTGTGATGTTGTTTCATTTTGTCTGTGACAGCCCTATGATGTGTGTGTAGTAGTTGGATGTATGCTGTTTGGTCACAGCTGGCGCGTGATTTCCTCCAGCGCTTTTCCAATCTTCGCAGGAGGGTTAGTGATGCCTTTAGTTCAGCTGTGAACCAAGGAGCGGATGGTCTTTTCTTTGGGGCTTTAGTAGTGGGGGGACAGATTGCGATCTCGCTGAGTTTGCTGTTCCACGTGGAAATTAGGACATCTAGGTCTTGTGAGGTATTGTCAAGGAGAGAGCTTGTTTCAGCAAGGATGCGTTCTCTGTTAAACGGTCGAAATCTTCTGGCATTTGAGATTGTGTTTGTTTGTGAGTTCGTGATAGGCCTTTGTGACTTAATGGGGGTTGGAATTTGGAAGGAGATAAGTTTATGATCTGACCATGGAACTGCTGTTAGCGATAACGTGACGTTTTGTGCTTGTTGAAGCACTGTTTGTGGGGCGAATATCAGGTCGAGAATATTGCCCTTTGTGTGTGTTGGTTCTCGTACCAATTGGGTATATCCCAGGATATCTAGGGCTTCTATGAAGGCTGAGGCCTGATTGTCCTGTAGTGAAGGTAAGTTAAAGTCACCTAAAATCCAATTTGGTCTATGTAGAACATAGGTATTAGATGCTAGGTTTATGATATTGGAGAGGTTGTCTGGGTCAGGCGATGGCGCTCTGTAAATAAGGTTTATGGAGCAAAGGTGGTTGGATATTGATACTGTTTCGAGAGAATTGATGTTGCTGGCTTCTACCATTTCGAATTGAAGGTCAGATTTGGTGATGATGGCAACTCCACCACCCCTTTTGTTTTGCCTGTGGCTGGTGAAAGTGACGAAGTTTGGTGGTAGAAGTTGATTGAGGATGGTATTGTCTTCCGGTGAGAGCCAGGTTTCGGTGATCATAATGATATCTAGGTCAAGATGGGTTATTGTTTCTGTGATAGCTGGCCATTTTTTGCGAAGTGATAGAGAGTTAATGAGTGCACACTTCAGGCTGTTGGTGTGTGGGCGTTTGTTTTGCTTGGGTTTTGAGGGTTTTTGTAGAGGGATGTGAACTAGGTGGGGGCGGCGTGGATAGCTCGCTCCATGATAAAGGTGGTTGGAGTCATCGGGCCATTTTCTTCCACCAGTTGAGAGCTTTGGGATGTGGTTTTGTGCTGCTGTTAGAGCTAGTGAGCTGGATGGTAAAATAGTGAGTAGAAGGTAAAGACTCATGAGGGTGAGTGTTATGTGCTTCATTTTGGATTTTTCTGTGTCAGTAGAAGGGGGGTAGAGGAAACTGTAAGATAGATGGTGTGGTTTTTGTTATGAATGTTTGCAATAGGCGGTTGCTTCTAATGTGTTTAGGAGAATTAGGAGTGACACAGTTGATTGAGGGTGAGTTATTGGCGAGAGTAGTACGGGGACTCTGTTGAGTGATGGTAGTAATTACTGTCAACAGAAGAAGGTACCACAGTAGCATTAAAGTAGAATGAGAGTAGCTGTTGGCAACTGTAAATAGTGACAACAGTAAAATTACAGTAGGATGAGAGTAGATACTAGCAACAGTAAAAAATGGCAACATTAATTACAGTAGAATGAGAGTAGATACTGACTACAGTAAATGATGGCAACATTAATTACAGTAGGATGAGAGTAGATACTGGCTACAGTAAAATATGGTAACAGTAAAATACAGTGGAGAGAGAGTAGATACTGACAACAGTAAATAACGGCAGCAGGCAGTGTTAAAGGGATAAGAAAAATTGAGGAGGCTAGCACTGTTCTAGTTGTGTTGATAATACTTGCAGTACTTGCTGTAGGTGTGACTATGATTGTAGTTGGTGTGGGCCGCTTTATGAGCTCAATCCTTCCTCGGAGAGCTTGGGTCACAGTCAGTTGAAGAGAACTGTACTCAGTAGGCGTCCTTCCAAAAGTAGACTCTCTACATGTGAGTACGTCTTTTCAATGTATGTTGTAAGGTGACGAACTGGAGTTACGTGTGGAGATGATTCGCTTGGGTTGCTGTTTGATTCCCGCCTGTCGTGCCCCGCCGACCTCCCACAACCCCGATTGGGTTGGAGTGCAGGAGCGGGAACTTGCCCTGTGCTCTACCCCGATCGGGGAGCCGATGAAGATGGCTGCTGAATTTCAAAACTTTCTCCTGCCGGCGGCAGCTATTTTAAAGGGCCGCTGGGACCTCCCACAACCCCGATTGGGTTGGAGTGCAGGAGCGGGAACTTGCCCTGTGCTCTACCCCGATCGGGGAGCCGATGAAGATGGCTGCTGAATTTCAAAACTTTCTCCTGCCGGCGGCAGCTATTTTAAAGGGCCGCTGGGACCTCCCACAACCCCGATTGGGTTGGAGTGCAGGAGCGGGAACTTGCCCTGTGCTCTACCCCGATCGGGGAGCCGATGAAGATGGCTGCTGAATTTCTAAGATAAACATATTAAGATCCTTAAGTCTGTCCTCATATGCTTTATAATGAAGGCCACTAACAATTTTAGTAGTCACCCTCTGTACTGACTCCATCCTATTTATATCCTTTTTAAGGTGTGGTCTCCAGAATTGCACACAATACTCCAAATGAGGTCGCACCAAAGACTTATACAGAGACACTATCACCTCCTTTTTTCTGCTAGCCATTCCTCTCCGTATACACCTAAGCATCCTTCTAGCTTTTGCTGCCACCTTTTCTACCTATTTACCTACTTTAAGATCATCAGACACAATCACGTCTAGGTCCCGCTCTTCTTTAGTGGACAAAAGTACTTCATCCCTATACTATATCGCTCCCTTAGATTGCTGCAGCCCAAATGCATGACCTTACATTTTTTTACATTAAAACCCATCTGCTAAATTTTAGACCATTCTTCAAGCTTGGCTAGATCGCTCCTCATGTTATCTACACCTTCCTGGGTGTCTGCTCTTTTGCAGATTTTGGTATCATCCACAAAGAGGCAAATTTTACCCGACAGCCCTTCCACTATATCACTAACAAAGATGTTAAAAAGAATCGGACCAAGGACAGATCCCTGGGGCACACCACTGTTAACTTCCTTCTCCTCAAAATGAGCTCCATTTACCTATACTCTTTTTGTCACCTCCCACTCAACCAATTTCTAACCCAAGCAGTAACTTTAGGGTTCATCCCTAGGGTGCTCAGTTTGTTTATAAGTCACCTATGAGGAACAGTTTCAAAGGCTTTACTGAAATCTAAATACACCACATCTAGGGCTTTCCCTTGGTCCAACTCCCTGGTCACTCAGTTCACTCTGAGGAGGAGGAGGTTACCAGTGGAGTGCCCCAGGAATCTGTCCTTGGTCCGATTCTTTTTAACATTTTTGTTAGTGATATTGTGGAAGGGCTGTCGGGTAAGGTTTGCCTCTTTGCGGACGATACCAAAATCTGCAAGAGTAGACACCCAGAAAGATGTAGATAACATGAGGCAGACGATACCAAAATCTGCAAGAGTAGACACCCAGAAAGATGTAGATAACATGAGGGGGGTTCTAGCTAAGCTTGAAGAATGGTCTAGGATTTGACAGCTGAAATTTAATGCCAAAAAATGTAGGGTCATGCATTTGGCCTGCAAAAATCCAAGGGAGCAGTACAGTATAGGGGGTGACGTACTTAATCCATAAAAAAAGAACGGTACCTAGGCATGATTGTGTCTGATTATCTCAAGTAGCTAAACGGGTAGAAAAGGCAACGGCAAAGCTATTAGGGTGCTTGGGTGCATAGGGAAAGGAATGGCCAGCAGAAGAAAGGAAGTGATAGTGCCTCTGTTTAAGTCTTTGGTGTGACCTCATTTGCAATATTCTGTGCAGTTCTGGAGACCACACCTTCAAAAGGAGATGAATAGGTTGGAGTCAGTGCAGAGGGTGGCTACTAAAATGGTTAGTGGTCTTCGTTATAAAGCATATGAGGACAGACTTAAGGACCTTAATATCTATACTTTAGAGGAAAGGCGGGACAGAGATGATATGATTGAGACGGTTAAATACCTCCATGGCATAAATGCACAGGAGGAGAGCCTCTTTCGATTGAAAGCAAGTTCTGCTACAAGGGGACATAGGATGAAGGTGAAAGGGGATAGGCTCAGGAGTATTATGCGTAAATATTTCTTTACGGAAAGAGTGGTAGATGCGTGGAATAGTCTCCCAGTGGAAGTGGTAGAGATGACAGTATCTCAATTCAAAAAAGCATGGGATAAACACAGAGGCTCTCTAAAGGAAAAAAGAGGACTCTTGTAGTGGTTGATATGGAAGGGCAGACTAGATCGGCCATTTGGTCTGTTTCTGTCATCATGTTTCTATGTTTCTATCTGAAGTGACGTGTAAAACTTCACCTCAGATAATCCTTTTGCTCTCTGCTGCATCTTTTTGCTTGCCCAAAGCAAGCTTAAAGATCCAACATTAAGTGTTATGCTTACTAAACAGCGGTAAGGGAGTAGTGTTTTCCATGCATTAAACGGCAGCGACAAAGGATTACCATGCAGTAAGTGTGCTAGAGGCTTTCCATGTTAAGGGGTGGTAGCAGACACTTACCGTTCGGTAACAGCACATGCTGCGTTAAGGGGTGGTAGTAGATCCTTACATAGGAAAGCCACTGAAATACTGAAAGGGGGGCAGGGAAGCCATTGGAAAAGGTATGGATACAAGCACAATTGGTAGCTAATGGAGTTGAATCACCTGATGCCTGGCTATGTGGCAGTATGTGTGATGAGCATGTTTGACTGTACAGCAGGCTAATACTGTTCTCTAGGTGAGACAGGCGGCTGCCTAGTGATGAAGGTCAGTGTGGGTGTTGGCTGTGTCATGGGCGGGTGGTGGTGGCAGCAGAGTCAGCGGAGGGGATGCAGCAGCATGAGGCGCTATGACAGGCGTGCAGTTCTAGATGCTCCAGAAAGCATACACAGTGCTGTAAGCTAAAATATAGGGTCTGTGAGGTGTGGACATGTATCCAGATGTACTGTCAGTGTGTGGCATGCCATAGGCCAGGACAGTGTCTGGGTGGAGGCAGCATGTTCCTGATGTGGGCAGCAAAAGGAGGATTGTCTATGAGTGCTCATGTGGAGCAGTCACAAGAGGTGTGCATGATATGGCTAACTGCTGCAAATGACCCCTGATGGCTATGGTAGGGCAGCTTACTACCAATAAGCTGCCTCACCATAAATCTCCGTGATGGCCAAATGGTGGGTGCAGGGCTGTGCCATGGATTTTCCAAGCACAGAGTTTGTAATGTGTGTGGGTGGGTGGTGTGTGTGAACCAAAAGTAGCAGTGCCATGGGGTACATTGTGAGGGTGGGACTGGTACCTCAGCCTGTGCTACTATAACACAATACACCTGACAAAGTGGCAAGTCTCCCATAGTATACACTCCTCGAACATCAGAGGAAGGACACAGTGAACCAGAGAATCAGTAATAGGCATGATGGGGTAAAGAAGGTGAAAATAGGCCTTACCTGCTAATTACCTTTCCTAGAATCCTTCCAGTCCAATCCAGATGCATGGGTTGTGCCTTCCAACCAGCAGATGGAGACTGAGCACAACAAGCTTTGCTGATGTCATCAACTTAGGACACTGCATCAAGAAGCTGGCCAGTACTGGAGTTACAAAGCAGAATTTAAGCCAACACAGACTCAACTGGTCCCAACCTAACAACTTTATATCAAGAAAAAAAAAACATGTCACCTGATCTCTCTAAGGCCACACCTCATTGTTTCAATTCCATTAAAGGCAAAAATCTGTTCCAAAGTTTGCCTCCTTTTTTGTTTTTGTTTTTTTTTTGTTTGTTTGTTTGCTTTTTAACTCTGTACATAACCCCGAAAGGCTCTACTCTCAGAAGACCATCCAACCTCTACCTCTGACAAACATCCACACAGCTTCCCAGACGATGGTACAGAAAGGGCCCCCAAATCACACCCCTACCTTCGAGCCACAGCCCCGGTTCTCTTCCCCCGACTACAACAGACAGACCAGATGAGCACAATAGGGAGGGTTCTGGACTGGATGGATTCAAGGAAAGGTAATTAGCAGGTAAGATCTAATTTCACCTTCTAACATCATCCCTCCAGTCCAGTTTAGTTCAGTTCAGTCCAGACATATGGGATGTACCACAGCAGTGCTTCTTACAGAGGGGGACTCGCAGGGCTGGCTTGCAACACTCTAGCCCTGAACCGTGTCTCCTCCCTGGCCCCAACATCGAGGCGATAATATCTTCATCCATTGTGCTATGGATGCTTTAGAAACCGCCGGTCCCTGGCATGTCCCCCTGAAAAGGGCAAAGAGGCAGTCGAACTGCTGGAACACCTCCGTCCACTTCAGATACTGATGAAGCATCCGTATGGCATCTAGTAACTGCAGCTTCATACTTCCCCCTGAGCCACCCTCTCCCCCAGCACAGGCAGAGATACAGGCTGGTTTATGTGAAAAACAGTTACCACTTTGGGCAAAAAGGAGGGCACCATCCGCAACACCACCTTTTTCAAATGGAAGATCAGGAAGAGCTCCCAACAAGACAATGCTTGCAACTCTGAGATATGCTTCGTTAAGCAGCCGGCCACCAAAAACACAGTCTTCAAGGTGAGATCCTTTAAGGACTCCTGCTTCAAAGGCTCAAATGGCGGCTCCGTAAGAGTCGACAGCACCAAGTTCAAATCCCACGGTGGAACCAGTGGCCTCAGAGGTGACCACACCTGCCTCATGGCCCTGAGGAAACTAACAACGTCTGGATGCGCAACCAGAGATGTACCCCATATCAGACTGCAAAAGTAGGCCAATGCTACCACCTGCACCCATAGTGAGCAAGAGCCATGCCTTTTTCTAGCCTGGCCTGCAGAAATGCCAGGATCTGTGGCATGGAGGCAGATAGGACCAAAATCCCCCGAGCCCCGCACTGCTCCTTGAAGACTCTCCACACTCTGATATACAACAAGGAAGTAGACTACTTCCAGGCCTTAAGAAACACTGCCATCACCGCTTGAGAATAGCTCCACTTGCTCAATCTCGCCCTCTCAAGAGCCAAGCCATAAGCGAGAATCTATCCACTTGAGGCATGTGTAACAGCCCCTGGACCAACAGATCATCCCTCACAGGGAATCATTAAGGGGCCACTGCTATCAGGCACATCAGATCTGCAGACCATGGCCTCCAAAGCTGGTCCAGTGCAATTAGGATCACCAGGCCCTGGTGTTGTCTTATCCTGTGGAGTACCCACCCAATCAGGGGCAAGGATGGGAAGACATGCAGGAGACCTTCCTGCAGCCACAGCAGCACCAGCGCATTGAGCCCCTCCGACATGTGCTCACGCCTTCTGCTGTAAAACCAGCTCACTTTGGAGTTGGATGAAAAGGCCATCAGGTCCATCACTCATTGGCCCCAGTACCACACTATACTCCAAAACACGGAGTCCAGCAAGAACCATTCTGCCGGATCCACACAGTACCAGCTCAGAAAGTCCACCTGAACATTCTCCTTGTCTGCCACATGTGCCACCGATAGGACAAGGAAGTGTTCCTCCGCCCACTGGAGAAGTGTGGCCGCTTCCTCCATCAAAGCTATGCTGGCTGTGCCCCATGGTGATCGATATAGGCTACCGCCATCGCATTGTCCAAAAAGACTCGCACCGCCTGACCTTGCTCTCCACTCCAACCAATTTATCAACCATGTCGATTCCTCCTCCGTGCACTGTCCCTGGGAAATCTGAGCCACAAAATGAAATCTGAGCCCCCAAACCAGTGAGACTGGCATCTGTTGTCACAGTAACACAGGAGGATGTCTCCAGAAGCATGCCTGCTGTCAAAGCCGGGGAGGAGAACCACCATCCTAGATTGAGCCGAGTCTCCCGGGGCATGGCAACCGTTTCAAAAGCGAGTCTTGCTGGGGGACCAGCACAACAACAAAAGCGCACGCTGCAGTGACCTCTTGTGAGCCCGAGCCCACAGGACTAGGTCTATGGTCGCCACCATGGAGCCCAGGAACTGTAGCTAATGCCATGCCGAAAGCCAACTCATCCAAAGAAACCGTCTGACCTGCTCATGCACCTTTCCAGCTCGCTTCAGAGGCAGGGACACCTGGCCTTCCTGGATACTGAACAGCCCACCCAAGTCAGTCAGCTGCTGAGAGGGTACCAAGTGGCTCTTGTCGAAGTTCACTACTCAACCTAGTCTCTGTAGGAGCCCCACCACGCTTTGAGTAGCTCTCTGGCTCTCCTCCAGGGACTTTGCCCTGATTAACCAGTCATCCAGGTATGGGTGGACAAGCATGCCTTCCTGTCTTTAAGGTGGCCTCCACAACTACCATGACCTTTGTAAACGTGCGGGGAGTGGTGGCCAACCCGAATGGCAGAACATGAAATGGAAGTGTCCAATGGGCACTGTGAAGCTCAGGAAGCGCTGGTGTTCGGCATGAATGGGAATGTGAAAGCATGCCTCTGTCCAAGGACATAAGGAATTTGCCTTTCTGAACCACCACAATGATAATGCGCTGTGTCTCCATGTGGAAGCACGGCACCTGCAACGCCTTATTGAAGAATTTGAGATCCAGTATTGGGCAAAAGGATCCCTCCTTTCTTGAGGACGACAAAGTAGATGGAGTATCAACCTAACCCACTGCGGGAACTGGGCCCACTGCCCCCAACCAAAGTAGTCTATGCAACATTGTCCAGACCACTGCCCGCTTGACCAGTGACTTGCAAGGGGAGACCAGAAAAGCGTCGGGAATGGGCCATGTCAACTCCCAATGCATAGCACTCCCAAATAATCTCTAGCACTCACTGGTCCTGAGTGATTTGGTTTAAAGTGGAGTAAAAGAGTCAGAAACAGCCCCCCCCCCCCCCCCGATACTTTCCTCTCCCCTGGGTCCCCCTCATTTCATTGTGACTTTCTGGCAGAGCTGGAGGCTGAAGAGTGGAAACCCCTGCCTGCTCCTCGTCTGTGAATGACAGAGCACCCCTCTAGGGGTACCGCTCCCTCACTTCCTTCATCACCTTGGTGAGGCAGGAAATGATCCTGTAGCTAGGACCTGTCCACCAGGTGATGTAACACCCTCTTGCACAGAGGAGGTTTCTCCAGGGCCATGTGCCCATGAGGGAAAGGTTAGGACGGCCGTTATAGTGGGTGATTCAATCATTAAGCATGTAGACCACTGGGTGGCTGGTGAACAGGAGGATCGCCTAGTAACATGCCTGCCTAGTTCAAAGGTAACAGACCTCATGTGCCACATAGACAAGGTTTTAGACAGCGCTGGGGAAGAGTCTGCTGTCTTGGTACAAGTTGGTACCAATGACAGGAAAATGTGGGAGGGAAATTCTGGAGGCCAAATTTAGGCTTTTAGATAGGAAGCTGAAATCCAGAACTTCCAGGACTCTGAAATGCTTCTCGTGCCACATGCAGGGCCCAAAAGGCAGGCAGAGCTCCAGAGTCTCAATATATAGATGAAAAGAAGGTTTTGGATTTATTAGGAACTGGACAACTTTCTGGGGAAAGGAGGGGCTCTTCCAAAGGGATGGGCTCCACCTTAACCGGGTTTGAGCCAGGCTGCTGGCATTAACATTTAAAAAGAGATAGAGCAGACTGACTTCCGGTGATGCGGTGAGCTCGAGCGGTCGCACGCTGCTTGAGCTCCGGGCCCCCTCGCCTCCCCGGTGCAGAAAAATGAAATAGTGGGGGCAAATTCGGGGTTCTGAAACCCCCCCCCCCCCCGGCCTCCTCGACCGGACTGCAGCGAGAGCGGGCCCCCCCGAGCGTCCACCTTTCCCCCCCACGCTGAAATCCAGCGGCAGCCTAGACCCGGGAGGCCGGCGCTGAAGACGTCGGGCCCGCATGGAGAGCCACGCCGCGGAGTGACCTGGTAAGCAGTAAGCTGCAATTTGACCCTGGAGCCGCGATCCGCGGCAGCGGATGCCCCCCGGACTAAAGCCCATCGCTTCCCCCAGCCCCCCCCCCCCAGCTATAACTAAGGCTCCCGGAGGGCGGCAGAAACCAGCATCACAGAGGGAGATCGGGAGCCCCTATTGGGCCCTGGATTGGGCTACTGCTTGCTCCGTTGGTCCCAGGAGCCCCTCGGGGGGCCGCACACCCTGGCATAGACCCCCCCTCCGGCGTTGGAAGATCAGGACGCCCCCAACAGTACCAGGGACGGAAAAGGTCCTGCCCCCTCCCCTCTGCGGAGACAGAGAGCTGCACACAAGTGAGCGGCGGACCAGCAACGTTGTAACCGGACACTGAGGTGGGGGACGGGGGACAAGACCCCCGAGGACCTAAGCAGCCCTGGCAATGGCGGAAAAGGGTGGTCGCCGCGTGGAGAAGGAGAAGGTCTCTCCGCCGCCTAGAGGGGGGGAGCATTCCTCACCGCTGAAGGGGGAAGCCAAAGTGGGGATGGTGGATGAAATCTCCATGGCCGTGGCGGGGGCACTGTCTGCGCAATTCGAAGACCTGCGGGGCCGCATGGACCTCCTCCAAACTTCAGTGGAGGCCCTGGGGAGCCGAATGCAGGAAGCAGAGCACCGGATAGAGCAGACAGAGGAGCATGTGCTGGAGCTGCAGCAGGAGATGACCCGTGTGAAAAAGCTACTTCAGGACCAGGAGGCCAAGCTGAATGACCTTGAGAACCGGTCCCGCCGTAACAACCTGAGATTCCTGGGGATCCCGGATGCCATAGAGGACAGGGACTTAAAGTCCTACTTGGAAGACTCACGAAGGCACCCCGGTGCAAAGAGAGAGAGCGCACCGGGTTGGGCCTAGGAGAGCCAGTGACGGTCGACCCAGGGTGGTTCTGGCACGGTTCCTGCGCTTCCCGCAAAAGGAAGCGGTCTTGCGTGCAGTACGGAAGAAAGGAGCAATTCATAAGGACAATGTTAAGCTGCGTATTGTTCAGGATTATTCGGCGGCCCTGGGCAGCGACGACGAGAATATGGACCTTTGTGCCAGACTCTGATAGATAACAATATTAGATTCATGGTGCAATACCCTGCCCGGCTGATTTTTACTCATGGCGGGGACTCGACGGTCCTTTGACTCCGCGACAGCAGCAACCCCCTACGTGGAGGAGATACGGCGAAGGGCGGCAGCAGCGGCTGAGACCTGAGGCCAAGCGGGGAAGAGTGTGGATCCGAAGAACCAATTTGACACACGCTGCCTTGGACTGTGAAGAGGCGGTGGTGGTAACCCTGTGGGGGGAGGGGGTTGTAAGGGGTCTGTTAAAGCTGTTATAAGTATTAAGTGTTGGTTGGTCCCTGGTCGGGGGGGTGTTATTAAGTGGAGTGTTTGGCTGTTGGGGTCGTTCGGTGTGAGGGGAGTGGGGAGGGGCGTGGACACAGTGGTAGGGGGGGCCCCCGGGGGGGAGTCCCCCCGTGAGGCTCGCAGAGGAGACAATATTAGGGAGGGGCGGGGGGGCACCACATGCATCTTGAAGTCACAGAGAGGGAGAGAGGCGGATGGAAGCAGATTGGGGGGAATGGAGAGGAGAGGGGGGTGCAGGGGGTAGGGGTAGAGAGCGGGGAGAGGGAGGGAGAGGGAGGGGGAGGAGGAGGGGAGCAGTATCCTAGGGGACCAGTTGAGGAGTGGATGGCGAGAGGGAATTATCTTGTGGGGAGGAGGGGAGGACCTCAGGCTGGGGAGGTGCCTTCTCTGAATCATGTATGGTATGTGATGTATAATAGTGGGCCTATTTTAGTATTACATGCCGCTTAAGATTATTTCTTGGAATGTTTGTGGTCTGGGCAATCCGATTAAACGGGCCAAGATCCTGCAGGCCTTGGCAAGGCAGAAGGCGGACATTGCTATGCTCCAGGAAACCCACCAGACTGCTGAGGAGCACCGTAAACTTTGCCGAGAGTGGGTGAGACAGGTATGGGGGGGCACTGGCTCTTGGGAAGAAGGGGGGCGTAGTGCTCTTGATACATAAGCGTTTAAGGCTTGAGGTTGTCAGGGACCTTGTGGATCCGACGGGCAGATTTGTACTGGTGCAGGGAGTTCTTGAGGGGAGGCCTGTTATTCTGGGCAATTTGTATTGTCCCAATGTGCTAGACCTGACCCTCTATGCTCGCCTTGCCTCTAAAATCGAGACGCTGCCGGATTCCACCGTGATTGTGGGGGGAGATTTTAATGGAGTCATGGACGTCGATCTTGATACATCCAAGGGGGGGGAGCCGAGAGACCGAATGGCGACAGTTCGGGCGTTGCGACGGTTATGTTCCAGGTTGGGGCTGGTAGATCCCTGGTGCCTGTTACATCCGGCCGAGCGGGATTATACGCACCAATCTCGGGCTCATGGCACCAGCGCACGCATAGATTACTTGCTGATCTCTACTGGGCTGTTTGCCAAAGTAGAGGACGCTCAGATAGGGCCCATGGAGATATCCGACCATGCTTTTGTTTGGCTCGACGTCTATTGGAATGGGAACCTTCCTCGGACCCCGCCATGACGATTTCCGCTTGAATTATATAGGGACGCGCAGTTCCGCTCTTTTATTCAGCAGCGGTGACAGGAATTTGAAGCTGATCATAGGGGCCACCAGGATGACCCAGAGCTGCTTTGGGAAACCGCGAAGGTGGTACTGCGGGGGGACATTATAGGGTTCATTGCCAGGAAGAGAAGATTGAGGGCCGAACGTATTATCTGTTTGGAGAGATTGGTGACGAGGCTGCGGCGCAGGTGGGCCCAAAACCCAACAGCAGGGCTTAAAAAACTGCTGTGGGACTCTCAAACGGAATTAAATGAACTTTTGCATCAAAGGGCAAAGAAGTCTGTGTTATACTATCGTTACCAACTCTACCGCTACGGGGATAAGCCCGGGAAATTGCTGGTCAGATGCCTTCGTGGACCCAGGGGCTCCAAATTGGTACCAGGCTTGCGGGATGACTCGGGGACGTTACATCGGGAGAGCCCGGCGATAGCGCGAGTTTTTCGTTCCTTTTTCCAGAGCCTCTATACGGCGGAGTCGATTTCCCCCACGCAGATGGCGGAGTATGTGGGGGAATTGGATTTACCTCACTTGTCGGCGGAGCAAAGAGCGCAGTTGGACCGGCCGATTACGGCAGCTGAGCTGCAAGAGGCTATCTCCAAAGCCAGCTGTTACAAATCCCCGGGGTCCAATGGGCTCAGTGCTGAATTCTATAAAATTCTTAATGATCTGATCTCCCCAACGCTGACTGCAGTGCATAACCGGAGGGCGCAGCAGGGCTACTTTCGTTGGGGGGCTAACCATGCCCATATTGTTCTTATTCCTAAACCGGCGAAGGACCCTCTCTCTGCGGCCTCGTATCGTCCTATCTCTTTACTTAATTTTGACCTTAAACTCATGGCAAAAATTTTGGCGGATCGCCTGGCGGAGTTTCTGGGGCTCTTGGTCCATGAATCCCAAGTAGGTTTTGTTAAAGGGCGATATGCCGTTCGCAACCTGCGCAAAATCGTTGCGTCCTTAGAGTGGGTCCAGTATAGACATATGTCCTCCCTGCTTGTCAGTTTCGACGCGGAAAAAGCCTTCGACAGGGTGGACTGGCAATACTTGCAGTATATTCTTCCATGCTATGGCTTAGGGCCTTTATTCTGTAACGTGGTTGCGAGTCTGTATGCCGATCCGACGGCAGCGATACTTTGTAATGGGGTGTTATCTGAGACTTTTTCGTTGCAAAGGGGGACTCGTCAGGGCTGCCCCCTCTCCCCTCTCCTCTTCGTTCTTTCGTTAGACCCTCTTTTGCGGAGAGTGGCGGGATTGCGTACAATAAGGGGGGTCAGCATTGGCAATCAAGAATTCAAGATATCTGCCTTTGCCGATGATCTGTTGGTACATTTGCTTTCACCTAGAGATTCCTTGCCTCTTCTCCTACGGGAGTTCCGAACCTTTGGGCAGTTTGCGGGGCTTAGTATTAACAGGGATAAATCCGAAGCCCTGGATGTGTCGGGACGCCTCCGAAGTGGCTGGCCAGGTGAGTTCCCTCTTAAATGGGCCGAGAACCAATTCATATATCTGGGGATTGTACTGCCCTGCCAGCCAGGTCAACTATATGGTAGCAACCTGAAGCGGATGCTGACCAAGGTAAGAACCCAGTTGCAAGCCTGGCAGCCCCTCCCCTAGTCTCTCACGGGGAGAATCGCGGCGATTAAATTGGTGCTTTTGCCGCGGATATTATATTGGCTGCAGACCCTTCCTGTATGGATCCTCCGGCGGGATGTTCGGCGCTTTGAGGCGGAGTTTCGTGGCCTCCTCTGGGGGGGGGGGGGCGAGAGCCCGTATCCCATACGGTCGGCTGGTGGGGAGGGTGAGGGGGGGTGGGGACTTCCGGATCTTGGTGCTTATGCATTAGCCTGCCAGGCGCGCCACCTGGGAGACTGGCTAGGTGATACCGATTTTTATACGCCAAGAGCTTTGGAAGAGGCATATGTGGCACCCCACTCCCTACGGGCCCTTTTGCATCTGGAGGTCAGCTAGATCCGGTATGTAAGACATGGCAGCAGCTGAATGCTTACTGGGGCCGCAGTTGGAAGGTGTCGAGCTGGCTACCCATTCGGGGGAATGCCAACTTTACTCCAGGCACCGAGGCCGCCGCGTTCCGTCATTGGGGGGAGAAGGGTATCCGTAATATAGGCCATGTGGTGGACTTGACCGGGAAACCTAAACCATTTCTTGTATTATCTCACGAGTATGAACTGAGGCCCCACCATTCCTTTGCGTACATGCAAGTGGCCCACTATGTGGCCTCCCTCACGGGGGCGGAGTTACATAGCGACTGATCGGCTCAGATTATTGCGTTCTTTGGCCTAGGCGACACGGAACGACCATCAATTCGGATGTTCCACCTCAGGCTGGAGCAGTTTCGGCCTGTGCCGGACTATCGTTGCGTGGAACAAGCTTGGGAGGGCCGAAATGGGGCAGGAGATCCCTCACGATACAATTCTGGCAGCCCTCCGGAGAGTGGTGGGCCTGGCGAACGGTGCCCGTTGGCGGGAAATACAACTTAAATGTTTAACGAGGGTTCACTTCTCTCCGCGGAGGGCTCTTCGTTGCCACTTGACTGCCGATGGCAGCTGCCCGCGGTGTGCGGAGCCTATGGCGACTTTGTTACATATGTGGTGGGGTTGCCGACGGATTCGCCCATATTGGTGAAGAATTTCTCTATTCATGGCTAATTTGTTAGGACAACCTGTTAACTGGGATGCTGCTTTAATTGCCTTGGATCTCATGAGCACTACTTCTCCAAAGGGGAAATGGAGCCGTTGGCTGGTGCGCAAGGCATGTCTGGTGGGTAAAGGGCCACTTTTACGGCGGTGGAGGGACAGCCACCCTCCCTCCTTTTGGGAGTGGCAGAACTCCTTCCATCAGCTTATGCTTCTGGAGTGCAGAGCTGCCCGAGGTCATGTCAAGCGATGGTCCGCCTTCTTGCTACTCTGGGAGCCATATATTCAAAATCTGAGTGCCCGGACCCGTAATGTGGTCCTGCAGCTAGGTTGTTGATAAGTTTGCCCGTTTGCAGTGTTAAGGTGGTGATTGTGGAACTTTATGAGCTGGTCCTGCGTGGTACTGACCTGGGTGGATGGGGGGGGGGGGGAGAGGGGGTGGGGGTAATTCTTGAAAATCTATGTAACCATCAATGTGCTCTGCCCCGGGGATAAGAGTCAACCCCCAGGGAGCGGCAGTTATTTGTTCTGTACTTATTGTTTCCTTTGATGGTTTCTAAATAAAACTTTGAAAGAAAAAAAAAAAAAAAAAAAGAGATAGAGCAGCTTTTAAACTAAATAATAGGGGAAAGCCGACTGTCGCCAAAGAGCGCATGGTTTGGAAGAATGTATCTTTGAAGAATACTAACAAAATGGGAATTACACTTACCTGGTAATTGTGGTTCCTTGAGTGACTCCAGTTTAGTCCTCTACCTCTGGGTTGTGAACCTCCTCCTGCAGCTTGGAGACTGGGCATGTCAAAATCATGACATCACTGGATATAGCCTGCTGGTCTCTCCCATCAGCCCCCAGTGAACTATCGACAAAGCAGACTCAAAGGAGCAACAAATTAGCAACTTTTTTTTTTTTTTTTTTAACTAACATTATATGCAAAGGCACGTATAACATATAACCTATCTACCTACCGCTCCCCTTCGAGAAGGACAGGGACTGATTTCGGCATTCTCTCTTCATGGAATGCCTAGCCGCAAATAAACCAGAGCAATATAGAAATATATAGAACACTATAATATACTATAATAATAAAAGATAAAAAGATAACAATATCATAATACAGTGGAACCTCGGTTTTCGTGATTAATCCGTTCGAAAAAGTCTGACTAAAACCGAATGTATGAAAACTGAAGCAATATTTCCCATAAGAAATCATGTAAATCCAATTAATCTGTTCCAGACACCCAAAAATATTAACAAAAAATACATTTTATTGATAACTATATTTTTACATACAGAAAACACTGAGAAATAAATATAAATGACTAATGAAATGGATAAATGAACATTTAACATCACTTTTACCTTTATTGAACTCTTGTTGGCATATGGAAGACAGTCAATCAGCAAGAGAATCAAAATAAAGAAAATCCCACTTCTGGCCACAAGATGGTGCTCCATTTTTAACTGTACGAAAACCGAGACAATGTACGAAAACTGGGACAAAATCTTGATGAAAAAAGTCAACGAAAACTGAATCATACGAAAACTAGGGTATACGAAAACCGAGGATTGACTGTATAACCACCGAACAATATAGTGCCACTCAAAAACAAGCATTAACGAGTGAAGTCCCATGAAGGCCTATATGCACTTTAATCTAGCACTTCCCCAACAGAAGACCACTGCTAAGACCACATCACCAGGCGGGAATGAGGACTAAACTAGAGTCATTCAAGGAACCACAATTACCAGGTAAGTGTAATTCCCATTTCCTTATCGTTCCTTCACTTTAGTCCTCTACCTCTGAGATGTATCAGAGCAGTACTCATTGGGAGGGACCTTTCCAGCTGGATCTCAACACTGCCTCCACGCAAGCGGCATCCTTAGCCGCTAGAACATGTAGGCGGAAGCGCATACTGACAGCCTGGAGAAATGACCAAGTGACTGCACTAGCGAATCTACTGAAGGAACCAAACAATGCTCCGTCCTGAAAGTTGCTTGCACTCTGGTAGAATAAGCTCCTAAGACTACTGGGACTGTACAGTCCCGGAGACAATCAGTCAACGCAATCGCCGCCCTAATGTATCCATTGATAGAAACCTGCGCCTCCGCTTTCCCTTATAGCAACCCTCCGAACAATCGGAAGAAAGGCGATACAATATGCCAGATGTTGATTGGCACATTCCTGCTGCAGTATCATCTAGAAGTAAGGAGATCCTGGATTCTCTACAGGGAGAACTATTCAGGCAATTGGTAACAGACCCCACACGTGAAGGGGCCATACTGGACTTGGTGCTTACCAATGATGAAAGTGTTTCTGATGTTGTAGTGGGAGATCATTTTGCATCCAGTGATCACCAGATTGTGTGGTTCAGTATTGGGACTAGGGCTGTTAGAATCCATTCAAAGGTGAGGATCTTAGACTTTAGGAAGACTAACTTTGCGAAGATGGGCCAATACCTCAGGGAGTCGTTAGTGGGATGGGAACAGCTGGGGGATGTAGAAAAACAGTGGGCAAAACTGAAAGGGGGTATTTTAAAGGCAACCAACCTTTTTGTTAAAATGGTAAACAAAGGCAAAAGGAACAGGAGACCGCTATGGTTTTCGAAGGAAGTAGCTGAAAAAGTGAAGAAAAAGAGGGAGGCCTTCATGAAATACAAGAGATCACAGAGAGAGGAAGACAGGCATCTGTATTTGGAAAAACTTAGAGAAGCTAGCAAAGTAGTCAAGAAGGCAAAGATTCAAAAGGAGGAGCAAATAGCCAATGCAATAAAATGGGGGGATAAGACATTTTTCAGATATATTAGTGAGAAGAGGAAGGGCAAAAGTGGTATTGTCAGACTCAAGGGTGCAGGGGGGAATATGTAGAAGCTGATAAGGATAAAGCGGAATTGCTTAACAAATATTTTTGTTCTGTGTTCACAGATGAAGAACCAGGAGCAGGACCTCAGAAAACACCCACAAATAAGAACAGAAGCGAGGGACATCTTGAACAATTTTCAGAAGACTGTGTTCGTGAGAAACTAGCTCAACTTAAAGTAGACAAAGCGATGGGACCGGATGGGATACACCCTAGAATACTGAGGGAACTTGGGGACGTTCTAGCAACTCCACTGACTGACCTTTTCAATGCCTCGGAGTCGGGAGTGGTGCCAAAGGACTGGAGAGAGGCTCATGTGGTGCCTTTACACAAAAGCAGAAGTAAGGATGTGGTTGAAAACTACAGGCCGGTTAATTTAACTTCGGTGGTGAGTAAATTATTGGAAACGCTGCTGAAAGAGAAAATAGTGAGGTTTCTGGAGTCCGGCAGATTACAGGATCCGAGGCAGCATGGATTCACCAGAGGCAGGTCTTGTCAGACAAATCTGATTATTTCTTTGACTGGGTTTCCAGGGAGTTGGACCAAGGGAGAGCCCTAGATGTGGTGTATTTAGATTTCAGTAAAGCCTTTGACACTGTTCCTCACAGGCGACTTATAAACAAACTGAGCACCCTAGGGATGGACCATAAAGTTACTGCTTGGGTTAGAAATTGGTTGGATGGGAGGCGACAAAGAGTACAAGTAAATGGAGCTCACTCTGAGGAGAAGGATGTTACCAGTGGTGTGCCACAGGGATCTGTCCTTGGTCCAATTCTTTTTAACATCTTTGTTAGTGATATAGCGGAAGGGCTGTCGGGTAAGGTTTGCCTCTTTGCGGATGATACCAAAATCTGCAATAGAGTAGACACCCAGGAAGGTGTAGATAACATGAGGAGGGATCTAGCTAAGCTTGAAGAATGGTCTAGAATTTGGCAGCTGGGATTTAATGTTAAAAAATGTAAGGTCATGCATTTGGGCTGCAGCAATCCAAGGGAGCAATACAGTATAGGAGGTGAAGTACTTTTGTCCACTAAAGAAGAGCGGGACCTAGGCGTGGTTGTGTCTGATGATCTTAAAGTAGCTAAACAGGTAGAAAAGGCGACGGCAAAAGCTAGAAGGATGCTTGGGTGCATACGGAGAGGAATGGCTAGCAGAAAAAAGGAGGTGATAATGCCTCTGTATAAGTCTTTGGTGCGACCTCATTTGGAGTATGGTGTGCAATTCTGGAGACCGCACCTTCAAAAGGATGTGAACAGGATGGAGTCGGTGCAGAGGGTTGCTACTAAAATGATTAATGGGCTTCATTATAAAGCATATGAGGACAGACTTAAGGATCTTAATATGTACACCTTAGAGGAAAGGCGGGATAGAGATGATATGATTGAGATGTTTAAATACCTCCATGGCATAAATGTTCAGGGAGAGAGCCTCTTTCAATTGAAAGCAAGTTCTGCTACGAGGGGACTTGGGATGAGGGTGAAGGGAGATAGATTCAGGAGTGATATGCGGAAATATTTCTTTACGGAAAGAGTAGTGGATCCGTGGAATAGTCTCCCAGTGGAGGTGGTAGAGATGAGGACAGTAACTGAATTCAAAAAAGCATGGGACCAACACAGAGGATCTCTAAAGGTAAAAAGTGGACTGTTGTAGTTGTTGTTATGGAAGGACAGACTAGATGGGCCTTGTGGTCTTTTTCTGTCATCATGTTTCTATGTTTCTACAATGCGCTAAGAAAACATTTTTTTAAAAATCTATAACCTCTGCCGCAGTGCTCTCTCGACGTCCAAATAGCGCAATTTGACGAGCCGATACGCTGCACTCCACCGAACCTAGCGCTGGAAGAGAGACTGTGCGATTGACAAAAACAACGGAACTGGCCGCAAAGCCTTCTCTCTGGAGAAAAAACAAAAAATGGCTCCCGACAGGGCAATGCCTGCAGCAACAAAATTCGCCTCAGCGGCCAGCTGGCCACCAAACCTATTGTCTTCAAGATTAAATTTGTAACTGCTGTCTGTTGCAAGGGTACAAATGGTGTGCTAGCTAACGTGCCTAAAACACACTGCGCTCCCCCAGAGAAATGAAGATTCTACGAGAGAACTGCGGCCTGGTAACCGCTATAAATAGCGCACCACATTGACTTGAGTATGAGAGGCACTCCCTGTACGTTGCCCCTAAAGCAAACCCGACTGCTAAATGAACTCTCCAGGAACTGGCTGCTAACCCCTTATCCAACCCGTCCTATATAGGAACCTGCTATCAAGGCAACTGACACCATGGTCGCGCGGACACCAATTTCCAAAGAAACGCCAGTGACGCACCTATGCAAAGGACATAGCCCTCTTTTCTTTTCTTTTTGTTGTGCGGCTAGGTGACGAAGACTGCTGTCTAGTGACTCTCCTTCCTTAACCTTGCCCGTTCAGTGGTACCCTGTAAGCAAGAACTGATCCACTTGAGGCATCGAAGGAGACCCTGTAGCCACCAATTCTCCAACTACGGTAACCTCCCTGGACCCTCAACGATCCACCGTATGAGGCTAGTGTCTCTCCAGCGACTCGGCCAGCTCGAGGCCTCCAACAACAGCTGCACCTGCTACGCTTCAAAACGCTGAATCACTCGCCTATGAGTGCCCCCAGAGAAAAGACAGAGAAGACCGGACGACGACCACCGATGTATCCGTGCGGCGATGCCTTCCGACATCCCATAGCGTCGTCTGTCAAAGAAGCGCCCAGTTTTCGCAATCTGAAACGTCGCCATGAGGTCTATTGGCTGTTCTCCTTCACGACCAATCTATGCGAACACCGCCAGATGGAACACGCATTCTTTGGCATCTACTCGAACTCTGCTGAGAAATTCCGCCGCCACATTGTCCTTTCCTACAATATGCAAAAAGATTTCCGCAATGTAGCAGAGCTTAAAAGTTTTGACCAAGCACCTGAAGAAAGGTCCGCCACCTTTAATTAAATGAGAACCTGAGGAAATTATTATTAATGCATCTAATTGTATCCACCATCTTTCTACAATTCAAGATGGCCTACAAAACGCACTACCACCCAGTGTGTCGCATTTGTTAACGCCTGAAACAGAGCCCTTCTAACATGAACCTAAGTAAACTTGCTGCCTGCTCCGTACCAGTCCTGTGTAACCCATTTGTCTTTCTGGGAGACTGTCAGGCACCCCTGAGCTCGACAGGCCCCTACAGGAAACAGGACACTGGCCCGAAGGACCCTGGCCTGACACAGTATGGCACCTCCTGTCTCCCTATGAACAGGACCTGCCCAAGAGCTCTCCTTTGGATGTAGGAGGCCGAGCCTAGCCCCATGCTCCTGTAACTAGCTCACAGGGCGCAGTGAGGCTCAGCGATGTCTTGGAAGGAGTGGATATCTAGCAGTTGGGGCAAGTTGCCAGAGAACCAAGGGTTCGAATCCCACTCGCGAACCGCAACCCCGGGCCACAAGAACTGGGGTCTCCGGTCCCCATAAGTGGTCTCTTTTTTTTTTTTTCCAGCCTTAGCCAAACTACTTAATTCTCCATTTACTCAGGCACAAACACTGAAAGAGGGAGCCCTTCCGGGCCAAGGAAAACCCAAATACAGTATCCGAATGTATGCCACTTAGACCTTTAGAAAAAAAAAACAGCATCCTAAATAAAGAAATAAATGACTGGGAATACGTGACCTTTAGAAAACCCTGGCAGTGAAGTTACATTAGGGCTGTTGCAGACTGGTGGCCTTCTCTTCCTGCTCCCCCTTTTTAGTTCCTCTTCCAGCATTGAGAAGAGGCCGAGAATAGCTTGTCCAGTGGGCCTGAAAACTTGCCCCCTGGACCGCCGAGACGTAGAGGGGCTAGGATTCAATGACAAGCCAAAGAGAGAGAGAAGCCGGTACCTGCAACCCTGTATGTGACCAGAACGGCGCACACCCCTCATATAATACAATAAGAACCTCTCTCACTATATCAAAATGGATATCCCCCATTGCGGGCAAAGTATATTGGCCTGCGAGGACAGCCTGAGCATAGAAATGCAGTCTCACTCCACAGTGCGTGCACCGAAAAATCGTGCTTAAGCAAAGGTGAGAACATCACACCTGCTCTTCTACGTACACTGGTGACCCAGTACCTGTCCCCCCAAACATTGGGCAGGGCATACACGTGAACATCGGATGAGGACATAGAACAGTCAGAGTATTGACTTCAGCTATGAAACCTTCTAGTGCCCTGGAACTTTAATCCCCAGCTTGTGCAACCCAGAAGAACTTTTCTTCATCCTCCGCACGGGCCATTTAACAAGATGGCCCAGTGGTCCTGCTAAGTGCTTAGAACTCTGCTCTGATGATACAGGCTCCAGACATAGATGAGACTCTCCAGCTCCTGCTACCATCCCATGCCGACAATCTGAAAGGCAGCCTCTGTTCCTGGGATGGGCATGCGAAGGGGAACTATGCCCACAGCCACCCCCTCGACCTTCCTGCAAGCAGAGAGATAGCTGTGGAGAATACAGGAAACCTTGCAACTGGACGACTTAGAAGCTGTTGCCTGTGTGACCGTAAAGAAGAATGTGAATTTGCATTTTACCAACTCCCACAGGGACCTTTGTTAGTCTCAGTATGAGATTTGTTTGGGTTTTTTTTGCTGCCTGATTGGCTTTGGCCCAGTACTGGATAAGGGTGGGACCTCCTTTGATAGGGCTGGTTGTGGAGAAAGTAGAATATATTCATGGGATTGCCAAAAGATCCAGCTTTGAGACAAACGTGAATGCAGAAGCTTTAGGAAGTGTGGGGCCCCTTTGAGAGGTGGTGGGGGCATCCGTCCAGGGAGAATGCACGCTGATGGCCACAAGCATTAGTTCCGAATTTTTTTTTTTTTTTTATAATGGTTTGACCTCCTTATCTTTGCTATTGGAGGGGGGGGTGGCTCTGCAAATCTACAATGTGCCTGTATGCTTATGTGGGGGTTATGCAGGGCCCACTCAATTTGCATGCCACTGTTTGATTAATCTGTAAAGCACCAGGGCCGTACCAAGGCCTGTGCGAGCGGTGCGGCTGCACAAGATGCAAGTACAGAAAAGGCACGGATGTCATCACTGGGCTTCCAGCAAGCTCACAAAAAACGAGTTGCCACATGCAGCTGGGGCAGAGGGGGGCACCAAAATCACTGACTGCACAGGACACATTTCTAGCTTAGCGCAGTCCTGCTCAGCGCGTCCCCATTGCACCTACTTATAAATCATGAAGATTATTATACAGCTTTTTCCACATAATGATGGCAACAGTTTTAACTGGACCAGACAAGCTCCTCTCACTTCTCTGTCCAGAGAAACAGCTTTCTTTCTCTTCTCCAAAGAGTTCTCTCTTACCCAGGCAGACCGCTGCAGCTCCCGCCACATGGTCCAATAAGAAAAACATAGCAAGAAAATGGCCACCCCTTCGCCAAGGAGTTTTGGCGCCAAAACTATGGCCGTTGTAAAATGGAGGTCCCCGAAGCCCCACAGAGCCCGAAGGCCTTACCTGAAGGGCCAAAAGCCCCGCAGCTTGCTCTTGCCGCCGCGACTACAACCGACCCTCAAGCCGTGCTGCCGCAACCGACAGCCGCGGCGAGGGCCTCTCAGTCGGTTCCCCGTAGTAACTGAAGATCCCACAGCAACGGAGAAGCTCCGTCTCACACCTTTTTCAGTGTGGCTGTACGGGTTCCGGAGCTCTCTCCCGTGCCATCAAGGGAGAGAGATCCACCCCAGCGAATGCCTGCATTAAGTACAGCTGACTGCCCAAGAGGGAAGGCGGAAGCTGATACCAATTTAAAGAAACAGGTTCAAATTTTAACCCTACTTTAAATATAAGGAGATTTGATCCTAAAAATAAAGGATACTAACCTCTGATTGTCAAAGAAACAAAATATAAATGAAGTAAAGGTAAAATTAACACTACTTTAAATATAAGGAGAGTTGATCCTAAAAACTAAAGGGAACTAATCCCTGTTTGCCAATCAAACAAAATGTCAATGAAGTAAAGTAAAAATTAACCAAGATTAGAATTTGTCACCCTAAATGCCCCCTATCTGTACCCTAAGTGAGCCCAGAAGCTAGGCTCACTACATCCTCCTGCTGCATGGAGACTGGACACAATGGGGGCTGATGGGAGAGACCAGCAGGCTATATCCAGTGATGTCATGACTTTGACATGCCCAGTCTCCAAGCTGCAGGAGGAGGTTCACAACCCAGAGGTAGAGGACTAAACTGGAGGAACAATAAGGAAACAGGGGTTAGAACATCTAAACAGAGAGGTTCCAATAAAGAAAAAGTTACCCAGAGTACAGAGATGAAAGATTCCAAATTATCCCTATCAACTGATAACCAGATTAATATGTTTGAAATACAACCTCTAAAATGCCTGTATGCAAATGCTTGAAGTTAGAAAATAAGATGGGAGAGTTAGAATCTATAGCACTAAATGAGAGGTTAGATATCATTGGTATCTCAGAGACCTGGTAGAAGGAGGACAACCAATGGGACACTTGATACCTGGGTACAAACTATATCGCAAAGATAGAGTAGACCAAATTTGTGAAGGGGTTGCACTCTATGTTAGAGAGGGCATTGAGTCACATAGGATTAAAGTTCTGCAGGAAACAAAATATGCTGTAGATTCTCTATGAACAGAAATTCCATGTAAAAAGAGGAAGGCAATGGCAGTGGGGGTGAACTACCGACCGACTTGTCAGAATGAACAGATGGATAATAAAATGCTTAGAGAAATCAGAGAAGCTAACAAAAGTTACAATGCAGTAATAAAGGTGATTCCAATTACTCGGGTATCAACTGGGTCAGTGTCACAGCAGGACATGCTAGGGAGATAATTTTTCTAAATGAAATAAATGACTGCTTCTTGGAGCAGCTAGTTCATGAGCCAACAAGAGGGGAAGCTATTTTGGACCTAGTCCTTAATGGCATGCAGGATCTGGTGCAAGAGATAAGGGTGTAGGGGCCACTTGGCAACAGTGATTATAGCATGATCGCATTTCATTAAATAAAATGAAAGAGGGACGGCAAGGAAATCCACAGTACTCCCATTTAACTTTCAAAAGGGACACTATGATAAAAGGAGGAAAATAGTTAACAAAAGACTAAAAGGAGCTAAATATTTGCATAAAGTGTGGGCATTGTTTAAAAATACTATCTTGGAAGCCTAGAACAGATGTATTCCACGCTTTAAGAAAAGTAGAAGGGAGGCCAAAAAACGTCCAGCATGGTTTAAAGGCAAGGTCAGAGAAGCTGTTGCGGCCAAAAAAAGCATCTTTCAGGAAATGGAAAAAGGAGCCAAATGAAGAAAATGGAAAACATCATAAGCACTGCAAAAGTTAGATGCAAGGCATTGCTACGGCAGGCAAAGAGAAAATTTGAAAAAAAAAGCTTGCCGTGGAAGCAAAAATGCATAATAAAAGCTTTTTCAAGTACATTCATAGCAAAAAAACTTGTGAGACAGTCAGTTGGACCACTGGACGAAAGAGGAGTAAAAGGGGCGCTAAGTGAAGACAAGGCCATAGTAGGAAGACTGAATGAATTCTTTGCTTCGATCTTTACTGAAGAAGATGTAGGGAATTTACCCGTGCCTGAAATGGTACATAAAGGTGATGTATCAGAAGAATTGAAAGAAACATCGTTAAACCAGGAAGATGTATTACAACTATTTGATAAAGTAGAGTAGAAAATCACCTGGACCAGATGGTTTACATCCAAGGGTATTGAATGAACTGAATTATGCAGATCTACTATCAGTAATCTGTGAACTATCATTAAAATCAACTGTAGTACCTGAAGAGTGGAGAATGGCCAATGTAACGCCAATATTTAAAAGGGTTCCAGAGATGATCCGGGAAACTACAGACCTGTGAGTGACATCAGTACCAGGCAAAAATGGTAGAAACCATTATAAAGAATAAAATTACTGATCATGTAGATAGTCATGGTTTAATAGGAGAAAGCCAACATGGATTTAGCCAAGGAAAGCCTTGTCTTACTA
Organism: Ichthyophis bannanicus; assembly: GCA_033557465.1. Lineage (NCBI taxonomy): Eukaryota > Metazoa > Chordata > Amphibia > Gymnophiona > Ichthyophiidae > Ichthyophis > Ichthyophis bannanicus. Next base: position 1,408,423,912 of record CM066031.1, on the reverse strand, counting down.
ATCTGTTATATTTTTTGAGGGTGTGAACAAACAGGTAGACAAAGGCGAGCCGGTTTATATAATGTATCTGGATTTTCAGAAAGTCTTTGACAAGAGACTCTTGGCGAAATTAAAAAGTCATGGGATTGGGCTTCTGGCAACATCACGCCCTGAGATGGTTGCTTAAGCCGTGTGCTCCTGGTTGATTTAAGCTAAAACCCCACAGAGCAGAGGAAATTGTGGCCAGAGTAGGTGGAGAAGAGCCCCAGTACTGTACATGGACCCATGGGCGACCCCAGCGCAGAAAGGGGGGGTGCAGATTTAAGAGCATTTGTCCTCAAAGGCAGCAATGTCGGGAGCTGAGGTAATATGGCCCTAAAAATGGTGGGCCCTGAGAAAGCAAATGGCCTGCAACCTCATGCTGCTAAAGAGAAGGGTAAGCGTACTGAAGCAACGGAATTAGCCGACCTGAGGCACGAAATGCGCCAGAGGTTTGCAGAGATTAAGGGCGTAAAAAACGATGTGCTCGCCTGGATGATGAACGTGCGCTCTGAGATACATGAGGTGAGACAGCATGTTGAGGATGCCGAGACCCGCATGGAGGAGCAAGGAGAGAGCATTACGGAGTTGGGGCATCTAGTGTCAGGACTGTCTGAGAAATATGAAACACTGGTACTAAAAACAAAGGATCTGGAGAATAGATCCAGAAGATGTAATATTAGAATACGTGGCCTGCCGGAAAGCTCAGAAGCAGTTGACTACGTGGCTCTAGTGGAACAGCTGGGCAGAACGATTGTGGAGGCCGCCCATATGAACTCCCTAGATCTGTATTAAAGAGTGGACCGGGCTCATAGGGCGCTGAGTCAGCCAATTATGGGAAAGCCGCATGATGTGTTGGTGCCACGAAAAATGTTATCATCCAGGTGGCCCATAAGGTGCGCTCCTTTACCTGGGAGAACGCAGAGTTGGAGTTCTATGCATATCTGTCCTCTGGAACTGTGCGAGAGTTTTTCAAGGAGCGACTAAGACTGCGTGAAGGGAACTCTCACTATAGATGGCTATATCCGGAGGGATTACAATTCATGGTGGAAGGCCGCTCCTTTAAGGCTTCTACTGCTGAGGAAGCAAATACTATCCTGAAGGACCTGGGCTGGACTGACCTCCCCCCGGCACCATATGGGACAAATTGCTCTGGAGCGGAAAAGAGGCAGGGTGGGGGCCGACCCGGATAGGAGTGTTCGCAGAAGGGAGGACGGCGCCTACATCACCAAGGAGAGAAGCAGAGGCAGGAGAAGGCTCCAACTACTTGAACTCTGGTGGTTACATTGTGAGGCAGAGGAAATCAGGCTGTAATGGAGACCATGGGTCTGGATGGAGAAAGTTATATATGGGGGAGAGGGGTACAGTTGGGAGAATTGGCATATGTATATATTATGTTAAAGGGGGTTTAAGTTTGATTGAGTGATATGGGCCAGAGCGAGATGTAGGGGAAGACTGTGTTTAGATGATGGGGAGTGAAGGGGGTGGGGTGAGGGGCGGAGGGTGGGACGGGGGTAGCAGGGGGATGGGATTGGGATGGGCAGACCTAAAAGTGGGGCAATGAGTGCACTGGTATGATGCCACCGATAAGGGTATGTACCCTCAATGTGAGGGGATTGAACTCCCCCCAGAAGCACAACCTTTTGGCTAAGGAGGTAGTACGGTTGAGTGTGCAGATCTTCTGTGTTCAGGAAACTCACCTCCTTCCAAGAGATGAGGGACGAGTTATTCTCCCCAGGCACAAACAAATGTGGCTTGCCTCGAACAGGGTCCAGGACAAAAGAGGTGGAGTGGCAATAGCTTTGCCGATGACCTAACCCTTTCAATTTTTGGGGGCTTTGCGGGACCGAGAGGGCTGCTTCCTGTTCATAAAAATCTCCTTTGGAGGGCAGACAGTTACAATAGGATTTATCCAGGGGCGGCTCAAGGCAATCTGCTGCCTGAGGCGAGGAATGAGGTGGCGCCCCCCTCCAGAGCAGGGGGGGGAGGCTTTCTCAAAACTCCAGTCAGGAACTGAACCAAACCAAACCAAACAGCCAATTAGATAATGTGGAAGAAATGAAAGATGCTTACACATCAAGGAACTAAAAGAGTGAGCGAGAACCACAGCACTGTATAACACCAAATAACTGTAAACACTGCAGCAGGCCCTGGAACATCCAAACACCTATTTGAAAAACTGAAACAATTCAAATTACTATGGTACAGATCATACATACAAACTCCATGTTAACAGAACACCTGGCCTTGGCCACAAACGCAGAATACAGACCCTCACCAAAGTACACAATAAGTGACCATAACCTAATAAACATATGTAGATAAATATTAAACTGCAATCCCAAAAAGTCAGATTCTGCATACAATGCTATGCCAGAGAAATAGAAAGAGATGCATTTCCCTGTACTTTATAAAATATAAAGATAGCACCAAGACTGTTCATTAAATTGAAAATAAAATTCTCTTCTACCTTTGTTTTCTGACCATTTTATTCTTGATCATGCTGGTCCCAATCTGAGGTTTCTGCTTACCTCCACCCCCACTGTCTACTTCTTCCCAGGGGCAGCATGAGGGTGATGCAGGGCCATGTACGGAGATTCATTGCAGCATTATTTGCATAAATTTAGTATACTTTACTTAAAAACATATATGCCACCAATCTAAAATCCTAGGTGGCTTCCAAACATATACATGCCATTTAGTAAAACAGATGTTACAATAAAACAAACATAATAAAACATTAAATTTGATTGATGAAAAGCCACTTACACAGTCCCGCCGCCCCCCCCCCCCCCCATCAGACCATCACTAATCCACACATCAGATTAATTTTGCTATGACCAGATTATTGATGAGAAGGGAAGATATAAAATGAGAAACTAATCCTGGTAGCCATGAAGTCAAATGCTGGATTGGATTGTGCTAGAGCTGGAGAAGTTCAGAACTCAGCAGTGGTGAAGCTATCAGGCTACTAAGCAAAAATAAACCGAGATATTCCCTTAAAATTTGAAATTTACATGAATCTGACCTGACAAAATATTTTAAAATTTCAGTCTGCAGCATAAAGAACACAAATCTCAAAGACTATACATATTCCAGAACCCCCCTCCCCACCCCCAACCAATATCCTAAAGTTGACCTTACCAAAAACCCAGAATGCAGGACCCATAGAGCAAATCTACTATTCTATAATAGCACTAACATACAAAACTCACACAATATGGAGCAAATCCAGAAAGGTCAGCAGCACAAATATTGCAGTGGACCCTAGAACATCCATATTCCTATTCAGAAAACTGAACACGATGGATTACTACAGTTCCCTATATAGAAACTCTATGCTAACAGAACATGTAGCCTCAGTCACACTTGCAAAACAGAGACAGATCTTCACCATATGTAGCCTCAGTCACACTTGCAAAACAGAGACAGATCTTCACCAAGTAAGGAATATATCAATACAAACTAAAAACAGACATATGTAGTCAAAAATGCTTTTACCCATTACTCTTCAGTTTTACAGGATTTCTTTCCCAAAATTATTCTTTACTGCAGAGTGAGGCGAGAGAAAGAACTCTCAAACACCGGCATCTGCATTGTTGGCAGAAACTTACATAATGGCTCAGTACAAGTAGCATGAGTGCAACTAATGCCACCTCAGTGTGTGGTCTTAGTTGGACCTGCAGCTGTTTTGCCACACAAATGCGGTAACTGCAGGGGGATATAACCGCCTGCCTGCAGTTAGCCTATGGCCCCGCATAATCAAACTCTGGAATTAGTTACCAGAGAATGTAGCAAAAGCTGTTAGTGTAGCTAGGTTAAAAAAAAAGATTTGGACAAGTTCCTGGAGGAAAGATCCATAAACTATTATTAAAGAGGACCTGGGAAATCCACTGCTACCCTGGGATAAACATTGCAAAACCTGTGTGCCTTTTTGGGAATCTGTCAGGTATTTGGGACATGGACTGGCCACTGTTGGAAACAGGATACTGGGTTTGAGGGACCTTAGTCTGACCCAATATGGCGCTGAGCTTAGGAAACATGCCACTAAATATGCCAAACAAGAGGGGCTCGACAGCACCCATGCAGCATCTCCCACTTCCACAAAAACAGGAGTAACATGGCGCCCCCAATACAGTACTTCCCACCCTCTGAAAAACATGAGACATTGTGACCAAGAAAGGCTTGGCAATCCCAACATAACTCCTGAAAATGCGCACTGGACCAGCATAGCATTAATGTAAATATATACTCTGCAAAAAAACAACAGAGGAACTGCAAGATGCTCACACACCAAGGAACAAAGAAAAAATGAGAACCACAGTACAATTTATAGAACCAAATTATACAATTATAACTCATTTTATTTTGTTATAAACTGTGTTGTGGTTCTCACTTTTTCTTTTTGAATTTATATTCTACAGCCACAGAAACATCTCCCTCAACAATGGGTGCAGAGCAGAAGTTTGACATTCACTACAGAACTCAATATATTAAAAACAAAAATCTGTTTCTGATCATCTAACAAACATTCTCCAGTAACAGGCATATTGGGAACTAATATAAGACCCTACAAAAGTCACTGAAGACCTACAAGGCCAAATCTACCATACCATACCAGGATAAACTTCTAAAACTCACATAAGGGGCCTACTCAGAAAAACGACACTATAAATACTACTGAAATCCTTAGAACATCCATACACAACTATTTGAAAAAGCTGAACAAGTCAAATTACTACAGTACAGTATAAATCCCTATGCACAAACTCCATGTTAACAGAACACATAGCCTCAATCACACACTCAGAACACAGACCCTCACCAAGTACAGAATAAGTGACTACAACCTAAAGTAAAAATAAAAATATGTAAACAAAACTTCAACTGAATCCCCAAGAAACCAGACTCAGCATGAAGTGCAAAATCAGATAAATAGGAGATGCAGTTCCCCATAAAGATCGCGCAAAGTCCAATCACTAAATTGAAAATAAAATTACTTTTTCTACCTTTGTTGTCTGACCATTTTATTCTCTGATTGTGCTGGTCCTGGTCTGAGGCTTCTGCTTTCCTGTCTTCTCTTAGCTCTCTTTCTATGGTCTATGGTCTATCTGCCATTTCTTGTCTCTTCTTTTGTTTTCTTCACTTCCTTCCCTCAGCCTATTTCCAGTCCTAGTAACCACCCCCCCCCCCCAGTATCATCCCACTTTTCCAGTCCTCCACTCCCAGTCCCTTCCAATTTCAACACTCCTTGCATGCCCAGGACTTCCATTGGTGTTCATTCCCTTATAGTCCCCCTCCTTCCCCACTGTAAAACCCCTTTTAGTCCAAATACCATCCCAGTGCCAGTGCCGCCTCCCTTCCAGCCCCACCCCCATTACCAACCACCTACTAGTCCCCATCGCCAAGTGTCAACTCCCTTCCAGTCTCCCTCCAGTCCCATCCCCAGGTGTCAGCTCCCTTCCATCCCCTCTCCTCCCTTTCCTAGTATCATCACCCTTCCAGACCCCCTCCAGTACCATCCCCAGGTATCGGTTCCTTTTCAGTCCCCTCTTCCCCCATGTCAGCCCCGTTGCAGATCCCACGATCCCATCATGTCTATTCACTTCCAACCCCCTCCTCCTCCCCCCCCCCCCCCGTGTCAGCCCCATTGCGGATCCCACTTTCCCATCATGTCTATTCCCTTCCAACCCCCTCCTCCCACCCCACCCCCACGTGTCAGCCACCTTTGGAGGCAGGACACAGTTGCACGGGTTCTTTCACCGGCTCCACACCAGTCTGACTTTGTTTAAATTGACAATCACTAGCACATCTGCGGTTCTAAAAGGCAGGAGCCACGGCTGCCATAGAAAGGAGAGGGCCAGTCTGCCGCTGCCGAGAAGCAGACTCGGCAGTGGCAGCAACATGTGCGCCTGCGATTTCTTTTGTTTTTAATTTTTGAAGGTGAAGTGAGGTGGCTGTTTGGGGGGCATTTTTTGCCGTCTGAGGCAGCCGCCTCACTTCACCTCATTATAGAGAACATAAGATATGCCATACTGTGTCAGACCAAGGTCCATCAAGCCCAGTATCCTGTTTCCAGCAGTGGCCAATCTAGGTCATAAGTACCTAGCAGTTTCCCCAAAAGACACAGGTTCCACAATGCTTGTATTGGGTCAAGCAGTGATATCCTGGGTCCCTTTTAATAATGGTTTATGGACCTTTCCAGGAACTTGTCCAAACCTTTTTTAAACCCAGCTACACTAACAGCTTTTACTACATCCTCCGGTAACAAATTCCAGAGTTTGCTTACACATTGAGTAAAAAAATATTAGTCTTAAATAGTTTACCCTGTAGTTTCATTGAATGTCCTCTAGTTTAAAGAATTGCTAAAACCCACCTGTTTCAACGGGCCTTTGACCTCCCCTATGACATCCCCCCCTAAGTATTTTCTGTCTGTGTTTTGTTTATTGTTTTGATTTTTGCTGCTGTTTCTTCCTCTTTCCTATTTTTTACGGCGTTCTTTTTCCTTAGTGTAATGGCGTAGACCTATTTATTCCATCCCCTTTACCATTTTGGTGGCTCTTCTCTATACCTTTTCTAATATTGCTATATCTTTTTTAAGATATGGCAACTACAACTGCACACAATATTCCCACTGACTTTTTAGTTTGGCCAAAAGTCTCTGATGAGGGATCTTATCAAAGGCTTTCTGAAAGTCCAGATACACTATATCAACCGAATCACCTTTATCTACCTGTTTATTCACACCTTCAAAAAAACATAACAGATTAGTAAGACAAGATCTTCCTTGTCTAAAGCCATGTTGGCTGTCTCCCATTAAGCCATGATATGTTCAGTAATTTTGTTCTTTATTATGGTTTCTACCATTTTTCCCGGTACTGACGTCAGACTCACCAGTCTGTAGTTTCCCGGATCACCCCTGGAACCCTTTTTAAAAATTGGCGTTACATTAGCCATCCTCCAATCTTCTGGTATTACAGATGATTTTAATGATAGTTCACAGATTACTAATAGTAGGTCTGCAATCTCATATTTCAGTTCTTTCAACACCCTTGGATGTATACCATCTGGTCCAGGTGATTTGCTACTCTTCAGTTTATTAAATAGTTGTAATACATCTTCCCGGTGTATCAATATTTCTTTAATTCCGCAGTATCACATTTAAATACCACTCTAGTCATGGATAACATCCCTACATCTTCTTCAGTAAAGACCAAAGAAAATAATTCATTCTGTTTCTCCGCTATGGCCTTCTCCCCCCTTAGTGCCCCTTTTACCCCTCTATCATCTAATGGCCCAACTGACTCTCTCACAGGTTTTTTTTGCTATGAATGTACTTGAAAAAGTCTTTATTACATGTTTTTGCTTCCACAGCAAGCTTCTTCTCAAATTTTCTCTTTGCCTGCCTTATCAATGCCTTGCATTTAACTTGCCAGTGCTTGTGCCATTTCCAGTTTTCGTAATTTGGCTCTTTTTTCCATTTGCTGAAAGATGTTTTTTTTGACAACAACAGCCTGTCTGACCTCACCTTTAAAACATGCTGGCAGTTTTTTGGACTTCCTTCCACTTTTCTTTTTTTTTTTTTTATATTTAAATGTTTGAGTAACTCAACAGCATACCATGATATAAATACACTGCAGATAATAAACCATACACAACATACTGCAGTAATCACTTCCCAACATTTTCTTGTTCACTCCCCCGCTTACCCTATCCCTCCCCCTCCTCCCTCTTTTACACATCGCCACAACTCCCCCCAATTCACCTCGAATGTATCTACCCTCTGCCGTCTTGCTGCTGTTAACTTTTCCATGAGTACTATGTACCTCAACCTGCGTTCAAAGCATGCCAAGGAAGGAGTATCTCTCTGCTTCCAAGCTGCTGCCAGCTCACAGTGTGCCGCACAGAGGCAAGCCACTATGAGGGAGGAGTGGTCTAATGGTTAGGACACAGCAATCTCAGGCCGGAGGGACTGGGAATTCTAGTCCTATAGGCACTCCTTGTGGTCTTGGGCAAGCCACTTAACCCTCCATTGCCCATATTCCCTGTAAGTATTAACGTATGTGTGTCATATCCCCTTGTGTTAAATGTATCCCCCAATTGACCGCTTTGACCCGGTGAAAAGCGGAATATAAATACAGCTAAATAAAATAATAAAATAAAAATAAACTATCATACGCCCCCCTTTCTGTCTCCCCACCCACCACCAAGACAGTAAATATATACCAGGTTTCAATTCCACCTCCACCCCCAACTGTCGTTTAATCCACTGCTGAACCCTACCCCAAAATTCCTGCACTTTTATACACTCCCACCAGATATGCCAGAATGTATCAATCTTCCCACATTCCCTCCAACAAGCAGCAGACACCCCCGGGAACATCCTATGCACCCGCTCAGGCATATAGTACCATCTAAGCATGATCTTATAGCAGTTCTCTCGAATACTACTGGACCACGATGCCTTTTTCACCTGGGCCCACACAGTTTTCCAATCCTTGGATGACACTAGCTCCCCCAGCTCTTCCTCCCACTCCTTCATGTATTTAAATTTCTTGCCCTCCTCCTCTCACACCCCTCTATATAACCCCGAGATCATCGCCCTTATAGACTTTTTCCCATACCAAATAGTCTCCACCATAGACAGCTCCCCCTCTATCCCCCCTCTCCTCATTAACTCCCGCAGAAAATGACATGCTTGCAAATAGGCATATCTATCATTTCCCGCTAAACCATACTCTTCCTGTACCTCCTCAAATCTTTGTATTTCCCCCTTGTCCATCCGTTGATAAAAACATTCCAGCCCTTTACCCGTCCACCCATCAAAACTTCCCCTTCCCATCCAGGTCTGAACGCTTTCCAACCCCTCCATGGGGTCAGCAAAGTCAGTACCTCAAGAACATAAGATATGCCATACTGGGTCAGACCAAGGTCCATCAAGCCTAGTATTCTGTTTCCAACAGTGGAAAATCTAGGTCATATGTACCTAGCAGTTTCCCCAAGGAACACAGGTTCCACAATGCTTGTATTGGTTCAAGCATTGATATCCTGGGTCCCTTCTTAATAATGGTGTATGGACCTTTCCTCCAGAAACTTGTCCAAACCTTTTTTAAACCCAGCTACACTAACAGCCTTTACTACATCCTCCGGTAACAAATTCCAGAGTTTGATTACATGTTGAGTGAAAAAATATTTTCTTTTATTAGTCTTAAATAGCTTACCCTGTAGCTTCATTGCATGTCCCCTAATCTTTCTATATTCTGATAAGGTAAACAATCGATCTACGCTTACCCGTTCCACTCCGTTCATTAATTTATAGACTTCTATCATATCGCCCCTCAGCAGTCTCTTTTCCAGGTTAAAGAGCCCTAACCTTTTTAGCCTTTCTTCATAGGAGTATCCTTCCATCCCTTTACCATTTTGGTGGCTCTTCTCTGAACCTTTTCTAAAATCGCTATATCCTTTTTAAGATACGGCGACCAGAATTGCACACAATATTCAAGGTGCAGTCTCACCATGGAACGATATAGAGGCATTATAATATCTTTTGTTTTATTTTCCATTCCTTATCATACCTAGCATTCTATTTGCTCTCTTGGCCGCCGCTGCACACTGGGCCGAGGGTTTTAACATGGTATCCACAATGACGCCTAAATCTTTTTCCTGGGTGGTGGTTCCTAATGTGGAACCTTGCATCGTGTAACCATAGTTGGGTTGTTCTTCCCTAGGTGCATAACCTTGCACTTCTCCACATTAAATTTCATCTGCCATTTTGATGCCCAGTCTTCCAATTTATCAAGATCCTCTTGCAATTTTCCACAATCCTCTTGGGTTTTAACAACTTTAAATAGTTTTGTGTCATCTGCAAATTTGATAACCTCACTCGTTATTCCACTTTCCAGGTCATTTATGAATATGCCAAAAAGCAGCGGACCCAGCACAGATCCTTGGGGTACACCACTATTCACCTTTCTCCATTGGGAAAATTGGCCATTTAGCCCTACCCTCTGCTTTCTATCTTTTAACCAGTTCCTGATCCACAATAGTACACTGCCTCCTATCCCATGACTCTTTAGTTTTGCCAAAAGTCTCTCATGAGGGACTTTGTCAAAGGCTTTCTGAAAGTCCAGATACACTATATCAACTGACTCACCTTTGTCCACCTGTTTATTCACACCTTCAAAAAAACATAACAGATTAGTAAGACAAGATCTTCCTTGTCTAAAGCCATGTTGGCTGTCTCCCATTAGGTCATGACTATCTACATGCTGAGTAATTTTATTCTTTATGATGGTTTCTACCATTTTTCCCGGTACTGATGTCAGGCTCACTGGTCTGTAGTTTCCCGGATCACCCCTGGAACCCTTTTTAAAAATTGGTGTTACATTGGCGATCCTCCAATCTTCAGGTATTAGAGATGATTTTAATGATAGCAGACCTGCTATTAGTAATCTGTGAACTATCTCATATTTCAGTTCTTTCAACACCCTTGGATGTATACCATCCGGCCCAGGTGATTTGCTACTCTTCAGTTTATCTAATAGTTCTAATACATCTTCCCGATGTATCGATATTTCCTTCAATTCTTCCACACCTTTAAATACCACTTCAGTCATGGGTAACATCCCTACATCTTCCTCAGTAAAGACTGAAGCAAAGAATTCATTCAATCTCTCCGCTATCGCCTTGTCGCCTCTTAGTGCTCCTTTAACCTCTTTATCATCTAATGGACCAACTGACTCTCTCACAGGTTTTTTGCTACGAATGTACTTGAAAAGGTCTTTACTTCGCGCTTTTGCTTCCGCAGCATGCTTCTTCTCAAATTCTCCCTTTGCCTGCCTTATTAATGCCTTGCATTTGACTTGCCAGTGCTTGTGCTGTTTCCAGGTTTCGTCGTTTGGCTCTTTTTTCCATTTCTTGAAAGATGCTTTTTTGGCAACAACAGCCTCTCTGACCTCACCTTTAAACCATGCTGGCAGTTTTTTGGACTTCCTTCCACTTTTCTTAAAGCGTGGAATACAGCTGGTCTGGGCTTCCAAGATAGTATTTTTCAACAGCCAAGCTGGATGTACATCTTTAACCTTTGCAACTGCTCCTTTTAGTTTTTTCTTAACTGTTTTCCTCATTTTATCATAGTCTCCCTTTCGAAAGTTAAAAGGTAGTACTGTGGATTTCCTTACTATCCCTCCTCCACTAATTAAATCAAAGGTGATCATGCTATGATCACTATTGCCAAGTGGCCCCATCTCTTGCACTAAATCTGGTGTTCCACTAAGGACTAGGTCTAATATGGCTTCCCCTCTGGTCGGTTCATGAACCAGCTGCTCCAAGAAGCAGTCATTTATTTCATCTAGGAACTTTATCTCCCTAGCATGTCCTGACGTGACACTGACCCAGTCGATACCGGGGTAGTTGAAATCATCCATTATTATTACTGCGCTGTAACTTTTGTTAGCTTCCTTTATTTCTTTGAGCATTTCATCATCCATTTGGTCATTCTGGCAAGGCGCTTGATAGTACACCCCCACTGCCATTGCCTTCCCCTTTTACATGGAATTTCAATCCATATAGATTCTACAGCAGATTTTGTTTCCTGCAAAACTTTAATCCTTTCTGACTCAATGCCCTCTCTAACAGAGAGCAACCCCTCCACCAATTTGATCAGCTCTATCATTACGATATAGTTTGTACCCAGGTATCACAGTGTCCCACTGGTTGTCCTCCTTCCACCATGTCTCTGATATTCCAATCATATCTAACCTTTCATTTAGTGCAGGGGTCACCAACCTCCAGAGGGCCGCGGGCCGCACAGCTGACTACGGGTAGACTCGCGGGCCGCACCCCCCTTCTCCCAGCCCCGCAAAAAAAAACAATGCTCATACCTGAAAATTATTCCATGTCAGCTCCCTCCCTTCTTCTGCAGCCGCGGCTCCCTGCCTCTTAGGGAACCGCGGCTGTGCTTGTAAAATCATCGCGGAGCCCTTCCTGTCTTGACGGGCTCCGTGCAGCATTGTCCCGCCTCTAAAGGAAGTTGTTTACCACTTCCTTTGGAGGCGGGACAATGCTGCACGGAGCCCGTCAAGACAGGAAGGGCTCCGCAATGATTTTACAAGCACAGCCGCGGTTCCCTAAGAGGCAGGGAGCCGCGGCTGCAGAAGGAGTCGGTGAGTTTGCCGGTACTTTGAGCAGCATCCTTGGCGGGCCGCACCGGGGTAGAGCCTCGCGGGCCGCACGAAGGGACCTTGCGGGCCGCAGGTTGGTGACCCCTGATTTAGTGCTATATATTCTAACTCTCCCATCTTATTTTTTAGACTTCTAGCATTTGCATACAAGCATTTTAGAGAATGTATTTTATTCGTATTAATTTGGCTATTGTTCGACATGGGTAATTTGGGATCTTTAAGCTCTGTCTGCTCCATACTTGAGGGCATTTGGGCTACTTTACTCTTTTGTGGAACCTCTCTGCTTTTGGTAGTATCCTTCAAAGATACATTCTTCCGAACCATCCGCTCTTGGGCGACTGTCGGCTTTCCCCTAATATCTAGTTTAAAAGCTGCTCTATCCCCTTTTTAAATGTTAATGCCAGCAGCCTGGTTCCATCCCGATTAAGGTGAAGCCCATCCCTTCGGAAGAGCCCCTCCTTTCCCCAGAATGTTCCCCAGTTCCTAACAAATCCAACAAATCTTCTTTATAATCTGCACTCAGACCCCATCCCAAACCCCCACTATCTGTCTCATCGCCGGCGTTCCTACCCCCAATTCCTTCCGTATTTTCGTGGGCACCCACAGCCAGGCATCTAACCTTCCCCCCTTTACATACGTCCTTTCCAATGCTACCCTCCGGCTTCACCCCTACCCCCATCTCCAGTCCATTACATGCCACAACTGCGCCGCCCTATAATAGTCCTGAAAATTGGGGACTCCCAGTCCTCCCTCCCCTTGCGGTGCATACATAACCTCCCTTGCTATCCTCGGGGGCTTTCTTTTCCAAATATATTGAAACACCTTCCTTTGCAGTTCTCTCAACACTTCCCCTGGCACCTTCACCAACAGCGCCTGAAATAGATACAGCAGCCGTGGAAGTACATTCAATTTTGACCCCTGCTATCCGACCAAGCCAGGACGTCTCGTACCCCATCCACCCGTCTAAATCCATCCAGATGTCCCTCAGCACCCTCGGATAATTCACCTTATATACCTCTTCTTACTTTACCAGGATCTGCACCCCCAGGTACCCCAATGATCCTTTTACCCACTTCAATGGATATGCCCTTTTTAATCGCCCCTCCCCCTCCTTAGCAACCGACACATTGAGCACCTCCGTTTTATCCAAGTTCATTCGAAACGCCAAAACACCCCCATACCTCTCTATCCCCCCCATAACCTCCGACAGCACCACCTGTGGATCACGAATATACAACAGTATGTCATCTGCATATAATGAAATTTTATGCTGCACCCCCCCTTTTCCAATCCCAATATCTTCTCATTTTCCCTCATCTTCTGAGCCAGTGGTTCCACCACCATTGCAAAGAGCAACGGTGAAATTGGGCACCCCTGCCTCATTCCCCTCCCCCAATTCAAAATCCCCCTGAATAACTCCCATTAACTTTCACTCGCGCCCTGGGCCCATTATACAAACCCCTTACCCATTTTTCAAATTTTGGGCCACACCCCATCTTCTTCGTTACTCTCATTAAAAATTCCCAGTGGACCCTATCAAACGTTTTTTCAGCATCAATGGACATTTAAGAAAAATTCCTCCGTCCCATGTCTTGCCTCCCACACTACCACCAAAGCCCTCTTAATATTATCCGCAGCTTGTCTCCCCATAATAAACCCTGTTTGATCCTCCTTAATCAACCCCGGTAGCTGTGGAGCCAGCCGTCCCACCAATGCCTTCGCAAATATTTTAACATCAACATTCAGTAAAGATATGGGCCCTATAAGAACTACAATTCAATGGGTCCTTCCCCTTTTTGATAAGATAGTAATCCCAGCCGTAAGCATTCCCTGCGTCAGTTCCCCTCCCTCTTCTAACATCCCATTAAACACCTTACCCATAACTTCCCCAATTTCGTCAAAAAACAGTTTATAAAACCTCCCGGCAGCCCATCTATCCCCGGTGCTTTTCCCCCCACCAACCCCATAACCGCTCTCCCCAACTCATCCACCGTTAGTTTTATTTATTTATTTACATTCTCTTATATACCACGCTATTCTGCATCAGTGCGGTTTACATTGAACAAACTGAAATTACATTGAATAGGGCATTGTAACTTGGAGATAACTATTTTACAGGGAACATGAGCTATGGAGGGTTAAGTGGCTTGCCCAAGACCACAAGGAGCACCTGTGGGACTAGAAACCCCAGTCCTTCTGGCCCGAGGTTGCTGTCCTCTAGTGGGATTTGAACCCCCGACCTTCCGGCCTGAAGTACCTTGCCCCAACCATTAGGCCACTCCTCCACTCTACTTCTAACATTTCCTGGGCCTCAGCCGTTAATACCGGCAACTGAATCTCATCCAGGTATCGATGTATTTGTCCCTCTTCTATCCCCTCTTCCTTCTTATAAAGGTCCTGATAAAACTGTGCAAAGTGCTCCCTGATTTCCTTTTCTTCTCTGCACACCTCCCCATTCACCCGTTTAATTTGGTAAATCATGGAGGCCGCCTTTCGCTGCTTCAGTTTCCTAGCAAGAAGCCTTCCGGCTTTGTTATCAAACTCATAGTATATCTGCTTCACCCGATTCACCTTGAAGGCTATTTGATCCGTCTGCAACGCCTGCAACTCCCCCCTCACTCTCTCCACCCCGTTCCTATCCCCTTTCTTTCCCTGTCCTCTGATATGCACTTTCCGCCTCCTTCAGTTTTTTACCCAGTTCCTCCTCCTGAAATCCTCTTTCCTTTTTCAGCTTCGCCCCCCACATAATAAACCTCCCCCTAATATAAGCCTTCAGCCTTTCCCATAATATGGCAGTCCTCACATCCCCATTTTCATTCAGCTCTAGGTATTCCTTTATCGCCCCCTTGATATCTGTCACCACTTCCTTCCTTTTAAGCAAACTCTCATTCAACCTCCAAAACTTCAGCCCTTCTTGCCGTTTCCCCCTCATCTCAACCACCACTGCCCCATGGTCCGAACAAATTATCGGCACAATCCCACTCTCCTTTACCTCCCCCATCCATTCCACATCAATCAATAACATATCAATCCTGCTCCAACTACCATGAGGAGCTGAATAAAACAGTGGCCTAGTGGTTGGGGCAAGGTACTTCAGGCCGGAAGGTCCGGGGTTCAAATCCCACTAGAGGACAGCAACCTTGGGCCGGAAGGACTGGGGTTTCTAGTCCCACAGGTGCTCCTTGTGGTCTTGGGCAAGACACTTAACCCTCCATAGCCCATGTTCCCTGTAAAATAGTTATCTCCATGTTATAATGCCCTGTTCAATGTAATTTCAGTTTGTTCAATGTAAACCGCACTGATGCAGAATAGCGCAGTATATAAGAGAATAAAATAAATAATACTCTTGGGATTTCTAATCCTCCATACATCCACTAAATTATATTGTTTCATCAATTGCTTTAACCCTCTCCTATTCACCCTCCCCCCCCCATCAGCCCCTCACAGGTGTCGGTCGAGCCCCGGCTGTAACACTACATTAAAATCCCCCCCCCTATAAGTAACTTCCCTCTTGATTCCTTCTCTAACATTTTCCTCAGTTCTCTCCAAAATATCACTTGATTGCCATTGGGCCCATAAACAGAGACAAATTTTCCCCTGGATCCCAACTACTCTACCATCCAAATCCCTAAAACCTTCCCTGACTTGCACTCCACAACCTTCTTTTATCAGAATAGCTACTCCCCCCTCTTAACCCCTTCCCTATTCCCAGAGAAATACTAATCCAGGAACCTCCTATGTTTAAGCCTCCCAACATCTCCCCTCCTTAAATGTCTCCTGTAATAATACCCCACCTCCTATTGATTCAGTTGTATCTCCCTATAGAATTGCCTGCGCTTATAAGGCATGTTCAGCCCTTTAACATTCATGGACCCTATCTTCACCATTGTGTTTTATTCGCCCTTTCTTCCCTCTCCCCCCCACCCCCCCGAGTTATGCCTATTCTCTCCCCTAACCTCCCTCCTCCCTCCCCACCCCAACCCCGCCCCTCCCACCATTCCTTCTGTGTGAGTCATAGACCTATCCCATATCCCACCCCGATCCATCCGCACTGAAAGCAACTATCCCCCACCCCCTTCCCCCCTCATTGCTACATCACACCACTCCCCCATCCATTTCCTTCCTCCCCTGTTGCCCCTTCCATCTCTCTTGTGAAGACAACCTAGTTTACCCCCCACTTCTCCTCTCCCATCACCACCTCCATTTCTCCACAACTCCACAACTCCACACCTCCCCCTCCCCCTTAATGTTCATCCCCCATCAGCCCTATAAGTCCAGTGTCCGATAGACCAAATTGTCCCTACTACGTCTCTTCTTCCACCTCTCCAGCAGGTACCACGGATCCTCACACGCCCTCCTCCACCATCAAGCTCATTTGTTCTTGCGAGAGCCTCTTCAGTCTCTTCCCCTTTTCGGACACTCGTTGCCACTTGGAGAGGGACCAACCATTATTACAGGGCTTTTACCGGACAGTTCGCGGTCCCCCTCCGGCTGCTTAGGTAGTTGTTCGCATTCCAACTCCTCTAACACCATCCATGCTTCGTCCGCCGTCTTCACCTTCCTCGAAGCCCCGCCAACCGTAAGCAGCAGACCAAATGGGAACATCCACCTGTAGCGCAATCCTCTCTCCCTCAAGAACGACTTCACTTCTCGCAGTTCTCTCCATCTCTCCAACGTACCACGGGAACAGATCATTATATACCTCCACTTCGCAGTTCTCCCAAGCTATCCGGCCATATTTCCGAGCAGCCGCCAGCACTTTTTCTTTTATGGGGAAACTGCTCAGGCAAACTATAATATCTCGGCATTGCTTCTCCCTCCGAGGGCACAGGCTCCGATGCACTCTTTCCACGCCGATCCCCTCCGGTCGCTCCTCTGCACTCCCGGCCAATTTCAAAATATGCAGACATAGTCCTTTAACCACTTGAGTGCAGTCTTTGTATTTCTCCACCTCTGGGATCCCTCGGATACGTAGATTATTCCGCCGCGCCCGATCCTCCATTTCTTCTATTTTCTCCTGAAGTTCCTTCTGCACCTTCCTTAGTTTACTCTGTGCATCCGCTATTTCCTGGAGCTCTCCAGCCTGCATCTCCACATGCTCCTCCACCTCCTCAACCCGCTGACCCAGGCTACTCATATCTTGCTAAATCAAAGTTAAAGTCTCTTTCAGGTCAGATTGCATTGCTAAGAGCTCCTCCTTTATCTCTTGCTTAAAATCCTGTAGCCACACTTAACTCCATGCCTTCGGGCTGCTGCCCTCCTCCCTCCTCCTCCTCATCGGCACTATCCAGGCCGCCTCTCTCCTCCGCTTCATCTGAGTTCTTCCGTGCTCTCACCTCCCTGCTCACAAAAGCTGATTGGAAACCCGCCAGCTTTTTCCAGACCGACATCTCCTCCGCGGGCATCAATCTCCAGTCCACTACCCTTACCGGGAACAGGCTTAAAATCGCAAATATAATGGGATTAGTACAGAGCTAGGCTAATTCTGCAGCCATTTGCTCCGTGACGTCACCTGAAGTCTCTCCCTTCCACTTTTCTTAAAAGCATGGAATACAGCTGATCTGGGCCACACCTGGATGTATTTTTGCCCCCAACACAAACCAGAGGAAATTCAATGACAGGTTGGCTGCTAAGATGGGGAGCTTTGTGGATGGGGAGTTAGTGATTAATGAGAATTGTAATCTTGCCCTAGATCCCAAAGTGGATACTTCTAGCAGGGGTGAGGGGGTGGGGCAGGACCACTAGTCACCAGAGCCTGCGGACTTGGGCTAAACTCATTAATTTAGTGGTTGGGTGGCGGGAACTCCATAAAAGTGAAAGAGACTATACGTATTATTCATCAGTATATCTTTCTTTCTCAAGACTAGATTACATTCTTTGCGGAGGGGGTTGAATAAGTGTTGGATAGCAGACCGAACCTGGTCAGATCATTCCCCGGTATGTGCGGAGATTGAATGGGGGGTGTGGGGACGCTCCCAGGGAATTTGGAGACTTAACGATTCCCTACTGGAGGATGAAAAGGTGTGTTTGGGGGTAAAAACAGCAATTGACCATTATTTGATTAAGAATGATACTGGGTCATGTTCACTGGGTACATTTTGGGAGTGCTTGAAGGCGGTGGTGCGTGGACATCTAATAAGCGTGGGCACTTATAAAAAGAAACAAAGCGAGAGGGAGGCTGAGGACATCCATCAGCGCATTGCAGAACTAGACATGGAAGTAAAAAGAGGAAAGAGTGACTTCAGTATTAAGCAACAGCTTGCCCTACTTAGGCAGCGGTTGAAGGAGCTGCAATTGAAATCTATTTGTAGAGATTTGGACAAATTAGGGCAGCAAGAGTTTGAGTTTGGTAATAAGGCAGGTCGTTTCCTGGCCTTCCATCTTCAGAGTGCGTGAACACGCAATTGGATTTGGAAAATTAAGAATAAGCATGGTAAAGACTTGGTGGAGTGGGAAGAGATCAGAGAGCGATTTAGGGAGTTTTATCAAGATTTGTACACCCCAGAGCGGTTGGTAGAGGGAAAACAGTTTGAAGACTACCTGCAGGGATGTTCTCTCTCTAAAGTAACAGAGGACCTCACTGAAGAGGCCAATTATTGAACTCGAGATCCAGCAGGTAATTCAAGCACTGCCCAGATTAAAAGCCCCTGGCCTAGACGGGTTAAAACATTCTCCCTCCAGATTAGCGAATTGCTAGCCCGAGTGTACAATTACAATTACACTCTTGTGGAAAGAATCATCCCACCATCTATGAGGGAAGCAGGGATAACTTTCATTTTGAAAGAAGAAAAGGACCCCACAGATTGTGGATCATACCGACCGATGTCACTACTGGGGACTGACCAAAAGATTATGACCTGGGTCCTGGCTAACAGTTTACAGCCCTTGATGGAGGGATTGATACATCCCAATCAATCAGGGTTTATCCCTGGGAGATAGTGTGCCACCGACAACATCAGAAAGGTTCTCAATTTGATAGAGCAAGCCCTTCAGACCCACACTCTAGCAGTCATTCTAACAGTAGAAGTTGAGAAAGCATTTGATAGTGTCAGCTGGTCTTACCTCTTTCGGGTACTTGAGAGGATGGAGATGGGAGGCTCCTTTAAACAACAGATAGAGATATTGTATACACATCCCATGGGCCAGGTCCAGGTTAATGGAGTTTACTCTGCTCCCTTTGAATTCCATCATGGAACACGCCAGGGCTGCTCATTGTCCCCCTCTTCTTTTTGCCCTAGCAACGGAGCCGCTGGCCCCACAACTGCAGGCCAGAGATGAAATTAAGGACATAAGAATAGGCAGCAACCAATACAAGATTGCCCTATTTGCAGACGACCTCCTGTTTACTTTTATGAACCTGCTGTCATCTCTCAAAGTGGTAGAAGAGGAGTTGGGAAAATTTGGTTGAGTGTCGAGCTTCAATATGAACTCGGGGACGTCCAAACTGTTGGAAGTGTTTCTCCCTTCAGGGGTTAGGGCAACCATATTGGGGGCACTACCTTTTAAATGGGCTGCCTTGCATATTTTCTATTTGGAAGTTAATCTTCCAGCAGACTCCTTGCAGTTATTTAAGCTGAATTTTGATTCCCTTTGGAAGAAGGTTAGCAGTGAGCTTCGACAGTGGATAAAGATGTCCCTCTCATGGATTGGGAGAATTAATAGTGTCAAAATGATGGTGGTGCCCAGATTCTTGTACTTGTTCAATGCCCTGCCAATTGAGATACCGCACAAGATAATGAAGAAATGGCAGAAGGAGGTGGAGAATTTTATTTGGGCAATAAACGGCATTGAATGACAAGCAGGGTAATACAGCGGATGAGGGAGCAGGGGAGTTTGGGTGCCCTGGATTTGCAGAGATACCATCTGGCTGCACAGATCCAGGCGGCGGTAGAGTGGCAAGTCTGTCCCTGGAAAGAATGAGTTGAGAAAGAACAAGAGGGAGTGGGAGCTTGCCCACGGCACTATATGGTCTGGGGAGGGGGGGGTGTAGCATTTGGGCACTATAAAGTGGGGAATCAGTGGACCTCTGACACTGCGGTTGTGAGAATCTGCACGGCAAAAGATATTGGGTTTGGGTCCAATTTGCGCTCTATCCCCCTTGAGGTATAATCATTAGTTTACCCCAGGCCTCCTAGACATTAGCTATAAGAGATGGGAATCTAGAGGCCTATGGGCAATGGGTCAAATATGGGCAGAGAGCAGCTGCCGTACCTTTGAAAAGTTGAAACAGCAATACCAACTGCAAGGCCAGGGCAAATTTCAGTATTATTAGATTTGCCACTTTCTGGGTGAAGGGGGGAGATGGAGTTTGTCTTTGCGCACAGGGGATACTGAGAAAGTATTTTTAAGCAACTCTACGAAAGGCTGCATATCTAAGTTTTATAAAATTTGGGGGGGGGGGGGGGGAATACATCAGCCAAAGGAAGCTTACCTTCTAAAGTGGGAATCGGAATTGTGGGTCCAGTGGAGTCAAGAGGCATGGGGGGAAGGTGATATGGGGACTATATAAAGGGATCCAGACAATATACTTATTGGAGAGTAACTATAAGATGTTCTATAGATGGTATTGCACTGCTAGCTAGTTGAGGAGGATGAGGATAGGAGATGGTATCCGCTGGAGAGATTGTACACAGGAAGAGACATATTCATATGTGGTGGGACTGTCCCAGGGTCCAATTTCTATGAAGAGAGGTTTTCGGTTTGGACTCTCGGATTCTGGGGCGACAATTTGAGCTGTCCCCAGCTTTAGCTTTATTAAACTACAAAGATATGGTCAATAATGGTAAAGTGGAGGATTAGATTACGTTCCTGGGCATCGCCACCAGATTAGCCATAGCCTAGGGGTGGAGGAGAAAAGATACACCCCCCCCCCCCCCAGAGGTGGTGCTGAACAAGTTTAATATAGTATACCAGATGATGCGGCTCATAGCAATGCATCAGGGTACCTTAACTCAATTTACTGATGCATGGGGAGCTTACTTAGGGTGGAGAGAGAACTAAACTGCAGGAGAAAGCCCAGGAGAGGGAGTGTAGAAGCAGGATTGGGCACCAGCAGAAGTTGATTATAGGCATCCCGCCACTGGGTGGAGGGCTTGATTCGACGGTGGAGAAGAGGGAGCATAGGCCTGACCAGGAGGGGGAAGAGTAGGGACTGGCAGATGAAGGGCGGGCAGGGTTTCTGTTACACATGATGGGTTATGTGATTGTTGTTTACTGTTTGCTATTGGTTGTGTTTATCCTTATGCCAAATACTAATAAAAAAATAAATATAAAAAAAAGTCATGGGATTGGAGGCAGTGTAGTATTGTGGATCAGAAACTGGTTAAAAAAAATAGAAGGCAGAGAGTATGGCTAAACGGACAATTTTCTCAATGGAGAAAAATAAATAGTGGAGTACCCCAGGGATCCCTGCTGGGTGCGTTGCTTTTTATCATATTCATAAATGATCTGGAAATGGGAACAATTAATCAAATTTGCAGATGAGACAAAATTATTTGAAGATGTTAAAACCCAAGAGGATTGTGAAAAATTGCAAGAGGACCTTGATAAATTGGAAGACTGGGTGTCCAAATGGCAGATAAAATTTAATGTGGACAGGTGCAAAGTTATGCACCTAGAAAAGAACAATCCAAACTTTGATTACATGATGCAAGGTACCACCTTAGAAACCACCACCCAGAAAAGAGATGTAGGCATCATCGTTGGTAATACATTGAAATCCTCCACCCAGTGTGCAGCGGCAGGCAAGAAAGCTAATAAAATGCGAGGAATCATAAGGAAATGAATGAAGAATAAAACCAAGGATATTATAATGCCTCTGTATCGTTCAATGGTTCTACCACACCTTGAATATTGTGTGCAATTCTGGTCGTCGTATCTTAAAAAGCATATAGCGGAATTAGAAAGGTTACAGAGAAGAGCCAACAAAATGGTAAAGGGGATGGAAGGATACCCCTGTGAGGAAAGGCATAAAAAAAGTTAGGGCTCTTCAATTTGAAAAAGAGAAGGCTGAGGGGAGATATGATAGAAGTAAATAAATTAATGAATGTAGTGGAATGGGTTAGCGTAGCTCGGTTGTTTACTCCATCAAAAAATAAAGATTAGAGGACACGCAATGAAGTTACAATGTAACCCATTTAAGACTAATAAGAGAAAATATATTTTTTCACTCAACACATAATCAAACCCTAGAATTCATCACTGGAGGCTGTAGTAAAAGCCGTTAGTGTAGCTGGGTTTAAAAAAGGTTTGGACAAGTTCCTGGAGGAAAGGTCCATAAACCATTATTAAAGAGGACCCGGGAAATCCACTGCTTACCCCAGGAAAAGCATTGTGAAAGCCGTGGACTTTGGGTACCTGCCTGGTTCTTGTAACTTGGATTGGCCACTGTTGTTAACAGAATACTAGGCTTGATGGTCCTTGGTCTGACCCAGTATGGCATTTCTTATGTTCTTATGATTGCCCGAAACCTTCAAAAGTACCAGGACTGCCCCCTAGGAGCCCCACCTGACTTGGTTCCTCTGGGTCTGTCCTCCGCGAATCTAGCTCGCTTGGAGTCCCCAAGGTCCTTGACCAACTTCTCCAAGGCTTCTCCGAAGTATAGCTTGCTCCTGAACGGCTGCTTGGTGAGGCGCATGTTGGACGAGATGTCCGAAGACCAGTTCCGGAGCCAGAGAAGACGGCGTGCCATCACTTCGGAAGCCAAGCTCTTGGATAACACCGAGAATAAGGTCGTAAAAGGCATCCGCCAGGTATGCGGCACCCGACTCCGACATCGCTGCCTCAGACTCCAAACCCGGGTCCGGCAGCTTCTATGCCTTGGCCACATATGCACCTCAAATAGATGTCTGGAAGGTGAGCGCATTGGCCTCAAGCACCTGCTTAAGCATGGTCTCCAACCGGCGGTTCTGCACATCACAGAGCACTGTGGCCCCCTCCACCAGAATGCTGGCCTTCTTGGTCATGGCAGACACCAAGGTGCCAACTTTGGGCAGCTTAAGGGGCTCCTTTTCCTCTGCAGCCAGAGGGCAGAGATGCACCATCATCCATCCACCCCTCAGACTGGATTCAGGCAGTTCCCACTCTGCATCAATCATTTGCTTGGTCGCCTTGTGTACTGGGAAGTCGTCATAGGGGGACTGGATCCCCTGCAATAAAGGGTCCTCCAGAGCAAGCTCCTCAGCAGCCAGCCTGACCACCTTATTGAGAGCTCCCAGGGAGTGGAGATGAGGGAGGCCAGCTCTTCCCTACGAAACATCCATACCACTGAGGGTTCATCAACTGAGAAATGCTCTCCTGCGTCCACATCGGTCCCACAGGCCCCATCCTCCCAATCCCCCCCCCCCCAAGGGTCCCTCTTACGCAGCTTCCTCCAAAGACTGGGACCCCTCCGGCTCTGGGGAGTCCTGCCGTCTCTTGACCCGGAGGAGTCTCCCTAACATCTGTTAGAGCCCTCAACTCTAAGGTCGCTTTTTCCAGAGTAGCAGGCCCTGCGCCCCTGCCCTGCTTCAGGCAGAAGGTCTGATGGAGCAAAAGAACGAATTTGGGTGAGAAGGACATCCCTGAATCTTGTCCCTTAGGCTTAACCATCTTGTGCTGTTTCTTTGCCTTTGCTCCCAGAGCCGCAGCAGGCTCTCTCTGCACCTTTTCCACCTCCAAGTGGCTCAAAATGGCCACTTTTCCCACCAGGTTGGAGCCACGTGGAAAGGGGGAGTCTTCTGATGTACTCGGCTCCAGTGCTTCCCCCTGAAGCTCTGCCAACGGCTGCAAAGATATCAAAGCCTGCTCTGCAGTTATGCTCTCTTCTGAGCACAAACAGCAGAGCCTGACCACCGACACGGTCCCTCCGTGCACCCTGCACATAGGCTTACCCAAGGACATACTGAGCACCCTGCTCTCCTTGCACCTGGCACTGAACCACCCTGGGAGGAATGAAAAAAGAACCACAGACACATCAAAATTTCCCCGTGTGTACCAGTGACCCCCGCCCACGAGACTGAACTGACGGGAATGATGGCAAGAGTAGACATGGTAAACACTCACCAGATGCAGGAAGGATGGAGCTTGAATTGAAAGAAAAACAGCAACAAATCCATGGGCTCCCTGGTTTACACCCCACTGCAAGTGAAGCAGTCACTGTCGCTGCACAATTCATGGCACTCTCTGCTGGGGAGCAGTCCACTCAATTGCCTGATTCAGCCAAACAGCTCTAAGCACAGAAAAGGCTTTTCGTTGTCTTATCTTTTTAGGCTGCCCCCCCCCCCCCCAACTCACTCCTGGGCTTCTTTAATCTATTCTTCTCCTTCAGAAATCCATCTGTCCGTAACTTTTTTTATTTAAACCCATGGCACTAAATTAGCTATGACTCAATTCATCCTTTCCCTCCAAAAAGGCATAAGATAGCTTCCAATATCCCTACAATACAGCACAGATGCCGCCCCCCCCCCCCATCTGCTGGAGACTGAGCAATACTGGCCAGTTTCTTGATGCACAGTGCCGTAAGTAGATGACATCAGCAAAGCTTGTAATGCTCAGTCTCCATCTGCTGGTTGGAGGGCAAATCCATGCATCTGAAGTGTGTTATCAAAATAAAAAGAAGAAAAATGCTGAGACTGTGGGAGAAGAAAAACTGAAGGAGAAGACTGAGGGCAGAGAGAGAGGAAGAGGAAGGGCAAATGAAGCCCAGGGTGAAACTTTAAGGACTGAGGTATGAGAAGGTAGATACAGGATAAACTGCAAGAAGGATCAAATATGATAAAGGAAGGAAGGAAAGTGTATGAGTGAAAAAGAGAAAGAACAGCAGAGATGTGGAGGCACTAGAAAGAACAAGAATTTTTGTAAAGAGAAAGTCTCTAATAAGAAAGAGTATGGTATGACACAAAAGTAAATGGTAAAAAGGGGAAACTGAAAACACACAAATTTTGGATTTTAAAGGAAAAGAGTTGAATATTAACTGTGAACTGTATGTAAATACATGAAAATGTGCCAGGGAATTATAATAGTTCTGCCACAAAATTTGTTTTATATATTTAATTTTTTTATTTAACATCTTGTATCATCATCCTTTTCCAATTATTCAATTGTAAGGATAAAAATTCACATCCGATATCAAATATCACTCTTACAGTACTCAATTTTTTTTTTACAAACTTACACCTATTGTTAAATATATGCATCCCCAACCACATCTCTACCTATACATCTTATTACCTATCATGTTATTTATTACATGTACTCTTTCCCCCTCCCCCACTCCCCCTCAGTCTTTTTATGCAACTTCTATTACCATATCAATTACCTTGAACACAATTCCTCTTGCGTTTGTCTCCATCTTTCATACATACTCCACTTATGAAATGTTTCACCTCTCGAATGTTGCCGGGCAATTGCTTCTAACATCAGATACAGCCAGTCAAGCCGCTTGGTAATCTCTGTTCCTAGCCGCCATAACACAGTCTAGCGGGGTCTGGGATTCCTTCACCACTCCTTTCATGGGCAGATTAAGCAAGCATGCTTCTGGTTCCAGTTTCCATCCCCCCCCCCCCCCCCCATTTCTTCTATTATATCCCTCACTATTCCCCAATATTTTCCTGCTTTGGGGCAGTTCCACCAGAGATAGAAAAAATCTCCCTCCCTTTCACATCCCCTCCAACACAACTGTCCCCCTCCTATCCTCAATTTTCTGTAGTCTTACTGGGTCCCAATACATCCAAAACAGAACCTTGTATACATGTTCCCTTATAGGCGTGGCTGTCGCAATTTGCTTTCTAGCCTCAAACATGTGGAGCCATTTCCCTCTATCCATGTCGCTGCCCATATCCTTTTCCCACCCGGCACAGAATGGTGCCTCTCTTCTCCAGACTGCTATTAGTATTTTGTATATTGCTGACAGAAGCTCTTTATTGCCCTCCCAAGTTGAATACAGCAGATCAAAAGCCATTTTTTGCCCACATCTTGCCCCTTTACTCTGATTGGACTGCACATAGTGGCATACCTGGGCATAAAAAAATTAATGTTCCCTCTGTAGCTCCCCAAATGTTTTTAGTTTCCCCTCCTCATCCAGAACTTCCCCCACTCTGTCCAGTCCCAACTCTTGCTACTCTTGGTAAGTCACATACATTCTTCCCGGTGGGAACACATCATTAAAACAGAGTGGTATATGCCAATCTATCGCCCTTTTACCACATAATCCCTCTCGTTGCTGTTTCCATACAGAGATAGTATTGTTAAATAAAGGGCGATCCTGAACTTTTCTCTCCCTTAGTTGCTCTGATCCAGATCCTTTTGTCCAATGGTATCCCTTCTCCTAATTCCCTTTCAATTCTCGCCCATTGTGGCCCATTTTTCCCCTTCTCCTACTCTACCAGCCCACTTAACATTGCACTTACATAATACCCCTTTAAGTTAGGAACTCCCAATCCAACTTCCTTGGGGAGGGGTGCATAAGAACCTCTTTCATGACTCTAGGCAGTCGTCTATGCCAGATGAAATCAAAAGTGTTTTCTGCAATTTACGGAGGATTGAATCTGGAATTACTATTGGAAGGGACACGAACAGGAACAGTAGTCTTGGTAGAATATTCATTTTTACTGTTGCAATCCGTCCCCTCCCGTCCCCCCCCCCCCAGGACAAGTATACCCTCCTCCCATCTCTCCAGGTCACTTTTTATTGCTATCCACAATCTATCATGATTTAGGGAGTAAAGCTCTTCCCATTGGGCTCCAATCTAAATGACTAGGTAACGAATCGCTCTGTTGGCCCATTTATATTGGTAAAATGCAAGGTTGGACCCAACCAATGTGCAATGGAAGAGTCTCGCCCTGGGAAAACCACCTTCGTGATCGTGGCTTTCCCCTGCTACATAACCCAGGCGGGTCGGGACTAAACTGGAGTCACTCTTTTTGGCCCATTTAAATGGAAAAGGTTCCCTAAGGAGGCCCTCCAGCCCTTCCTCTAACACAATACCAAATATCTCTAATCTTAGTGACATTCATTTAATACCCCGAAAGATAGCTATATTGTTCTTTTTCCTGCATAAGATTGGGCAGAGATAAAAGCGGAGACTCCAGCATATAGATAATATCATCTGCAAACAACCCAATCTTGTATTCTTCAGGACCCATTATTACTCCCCTTATATCCTTATTCCCCCTCACATTTTATAAGAACATAAGAACATAAGAAATGCCATACTGGGTCAGACCGAGGTCCATCAAGCCCAGTATCCTGTTTCCAACAGTGGCCAATCTAGGTCATACGTACCTAGCAGTTTCCCCAAAAGACACAGGTTCTGCAGTGCTTGTACTAGGCCAAGCATTGATATCCTGGGTCCCTTTTTAATAGTGGTTTATGGACCTTTCCTCCAGGAACTTGTCCAAACCTTTTTTAAACCCAGCTATACTAACAGCCCTTACTACATCCTCCGGTAACAGATTCCAGAGTTTGATTACACGTTGAGAGAAGAAATATTTTCTCCTATTTGTCTTAAATAGTTTACCCTGTAGCTTCATTACATGCCCCCTAGTCCTTCTATATTCTGATAGCGTAAACAATTTATCCACGTTTATCCGTTCCACTCCATTCATTAATTTATACACCTCTATCATATCTCCCCTCAGCCGCCTCTTTTCTAGGTTAAAGAGCCCTAACCTTTTTAGCCTCTCTTCATAGGAGTAGCCTTCCATCCCCTTCACCAATTTGGTGGCTCTTCTCTGTACTTTTTCTAATAACTCTATGTCCTTTTTAAGATACGGTGACCAGAATTGCACACAATATTCAAGGTGCGGTCGTACCATGGAGCGATACAGAGGCATTATAATATCCTTTGTTTTATTCTCCATCCCTTTCCTTAGGATACCTAGCATTCTATTTGCTTTCTTGGCCGCCGCTGCACACTGGGCGGAGGGTTTTAACATGTTATCCACGATGACTCCTAAATCTTTTTCCTGGGTGGTGGTTTCTAATGTGGAGCCTTGCATCTTGTAACTATAGTGTGGGTTGTTCTTTCCTAGGTGCATAACTTTGCACTTGTCCACATTAAATTTCATCTGCCATTTGGATGCCCAGTCTTCCAATTTATCCAGATCCTCCTGCAGTTTTCCACAATCCTCTTGGGTTTTAACAACTTTAAACAGTTTTGTGTCATCTGCAAATTTGATTACCTCACTAGTTATTCCCTTTTCCAGGTCATTTATGAATATGTCAAAAGTAGCGGACCCAGTACAGATCCCTGGGGTACTCCACTATTCACCTTTTTCCATTGGGAATATTGGCCATTTAGCCCTACCCTCTGCTTTCTATCTTTTAACCAGTTCCCGATCCACAATAGTACACTGCCTCCTATCCCATGACTTTTTAGCTTCGCCAAAAGTCTCTGATGGGGGACCTTGTCAAAAGCTTTCTGAAAGTCCAGATACACTATATCAACCGACTCACCTTTGTCTACCTGTTTATGCACACCTTCAAAAAAACAGATCAGATTAGTAAGACAAGATCTGCCTTGTCTAAAGCCATGTTGGCTGTCTCCCATTAGGCCATGACTATCTACATGCTGTGTAATTTTGTTCTTTATGATGGCTTCTACCATTTTCCCTGGTACTGACGTCAGGCTCACCGGTCTGTAATTTCCCGGGTCACCCCTGGAACCCTTTTTAAAAATTGGTGTTACGTTGGCGACCCTCCAATCTTCAGGTATTACAGATGATTTTAATGAAAGTTCACAGATTACCAATAACAGGTCTGCAATCTCATATTTCAGTTCTTTCAACACTCTGGGATGTATACCATCCGGTCCAGGTGATTTGCTACTATTCAGTTTATCAAATAGTTGTAATATATCTTCCCGGTGTGTAGCGATATTTCTCTCAATTCCTCTGCAGTATCACCTTTAAATACCACTTCAGTCTTGGGTAACACCCCTACATCTTCCTCAGTAAAGACCGAAGCAAAGAATTCATTCAGTCTCTCTGCTATAGCCTTGTCTCCTCTTACTGCCCCTTTTACCCCTCTATCATCATTTTCAACCAAGGGCTTGATTACTAATGTAAACAATAATGGGGAAAGGGGGCAGCCCTGCCGGGTACCCCATATGCAGCCTCAACTTCTCAGATCATAGGTCGTTCACCCTTATTCAAGCTGTCGGCTCAGTGTATAATGTCTTGACCCAACCAAAAATATCTAGGCCCTAGACCCACCCTTTCCAGCATGCCACCATAAAAGCCCATTTTACCCGGTCAAATGCTTTTTCAGCATCCACAGCTACCAATATCAGGTTCTCATCTATTATCCGAGCTTTCCAGATTAAGTTCAAATGCTTACGCACATTTTCTCTTGCTTGGCGGCCAGGTATAAAGCCTGCTTGATCATCTCTTACTACTCTCCCTATTACCCCCTGTAGTCAATTTGCTAGCACTTTTGTTAGTATCTTAGCATCTAAATTTATTAACAATATGGATCTATAATGGCCACATACTGTTGTGTCCTTTCCCAGCTTAGGGATCACAGTGATGCCTGCCTCCGCCATGGAGTGTGGAACCCGGCCTAGCTCTAAGGTGCCATTAAATACCTTTACCATACAGTCCACTAAAGGCTCCTGAAACTGCCGATAAAAGGCTGCTGTATATCCATTTAATCTGGGGTCTTCCATTTTTTCATATGCCTTATGGCTAAACCCACTTCTTCACTCATTATTTATTTAACAGGTTTTATATACCGCTTTATCCCATAATCAAAGCGGTTTTCAGAAAACTTGAGAGATTTACATATAACAAGGGCAAGGGGGGCAGGCAGGAGATTGTTTCAGGCTAACTTATATACAAGGTAAACTATATACAATGAGAATGTAGTGATATGTGTGACCTTAATATGAGGTCATCTAGGCACTTGAGGGCATTATGTGTATAGTATGTTTAACGGAGATGGAGCAAGGGCAGAAGGAGAGTTATTGGGCTATCGAGCCTTTCCCTCAGCTCAGGTAGTAAGCTCTTTAGCGTACTCTCTTGTAGGTAGTTCCTTATATCTTCCTGGCTAGATCTGAGCTCACTACTATAGAGCTCCTGAGAGGATTTGTAAAAAATGTCTTGTTTTTCTCTCTCAAGGTATTTCAACTCTTCCTGCTCATCTCTGATTTTAATGATTTGTTGTTGTTTCACCCTGGCTTTAAGCCTGTATGCCAACAACCGTCCCGCCCTATCTCCCCATTCAAAATATGTTTGCTGTGCCTTCTGAAGTCAAAATACAATCTCCTTGTTCATCAGTTGCACTAGTTGCCTTCTGACCTCCTCTATGCACCCTGTGCGCTGCCTGTCCCATCCCCAACCTTGGTTTTCTTCTAGTTGCTTGAAGTCCTTCCTCAAATGCCCTCCATTGCCTGATTCCCACTATTTTTTGTTAAATCAGTCAGGGCCTAGTAGCAGCAGTTTAAGTTTAAATTTAAAAACACAGAAGAGAACTTTCTGATTTCATTTCATACCCAGCAGACAGCTTTTAGTTTAAATTTCATAATAAGTTAGAGCCTAGCAGCAGCAAAGAGCTATAATTTAAATCAAATCAGAATATAGCTCACCTCAACAGCACAAGACGGGATACTTTGTAGCAGCCCTCTTTTAATAAGTGTTAAGGATATACCAAAAGCAGAGAGGTTCCAAAAAAGAGTAAAGTAGCCCAAATGCCCTCGAGTATGGAGCAGACAGAGCTTAAAGATCCCAAATTACCCATGTCTACCAATAGCCAAATTAATATGAATAAAATACAGTCTCTAAAATGCTTGCATGCAAATGCTAGAAGTCTAAAAAATAAGATGGGAGAGTTAGAATGATTGGAATATCAGAGACATGGTGGAAGGAAGAAAACCAGTGGGACACTGTGGTACCTGGGTACAAACTATATCGTAATGATAGAGCTGATCAAATTGGTGGAGGGGTTGTGCTCTATGTTAAAGAGGGCAAAGAGTCAGAAAGGATTGAAGTTTTGCAGGAAACAAAATTTGCTGTAGAATCTCTATGGATTGAAATTCCATGTAAAAAGGGGAAGGCGATGGCAGTGGGGGTGTACTATCGACCGCCTGGCCAGAATGAACAAATAGATGATGAAATGCTCATAGAAATCAAGGAAGCCAACCAACGTTACAGCGCAGTAATGATAATGGGTGATTTCAATTACCCCGGTATCGACTGGGTCAGTGTCACGGCAGGACATGCTAGGGAGATAAAGTTCCTAGATGAAATAAATGACTGCTTCTTGGAGCAGCTGGTTCATAAAACGACCAGAGGGGAAGCCATATTAGACCTAGTCCTTAGTGGAACACCAGATCAAGTGCAGGAGATAAGGGTGTTGGGGCCACTTGGCAATAGTGATCATAGCATGATCGCCTTTGATTTAATTAGTGGAGGAGGGATAGTAAGGAAATCCACAGTACTACCTTTTAACGTTTGAAAGGGAGCCTATGATAAAATGAGAAAAATAGTTAAGAAAAAACTAAAAGGAGCAGTTGCAAAGGTTAAAGACTTACATCAAGCTTGGGTGTTGTTGAAAAATACTATCTTGGAAGCCCAGACCAGCTGTATTCCATGCTTTAAGAAAAGTGGAAGGAAGTCCAAAAAACTGCCAGCATGGTTTAAAGGTGAGGTCAGGGAGGCTGTTGTTGCCAAAAAAGCATCTTTCAGGAAATGGAAAAAAGAGCCAAATGACGAAACCTGGAAACAGCACAAGCACTGGCAAGTCAAATGCAAGGCATTGATAAGGCAGGCAAAGGGAGAATTTGAGAAGAAGCTTGCTGCGGAAGCAAAAATGCAAAATAAAGACTTTTTCAAGTACATTTGTAGCAAAAAACCTGTGAGAGAGTCAGTTGGTCCATTAGATGATAGAGGGGCTAAAGGGGCACTAAGAGGCAACAAGGCGATAGCAGAGAGACTGAATGAATTCTTTGTTTCGGTCTTTACTGAGGAAGATGTAGGGATGTTACCCATGACTGAAGTGGTATTTAAAGGTGCGGAAGAATTGAAGGAAATATCGATACATCGGGAAGATGTATTACAACTATTAGATAAACTGAAGAGTAGCAAATCACCTGGGCCGGATGATATACATCCAAGGGTGTTGAAAGAATTGAAATATGAGATTTCAGACCTGCTATTAGTAATCTGTGAACTATCATTAAAATCATCTCTAATACCTGAAGACTGGAGGATTGCCAATGTAACACCAATTTTTAAAAAGGGTTCCAGGACTTCCGGTTTGGTAATGAGCTGACCGGTCGTGTGCTGATCAGCTCCGGGCTCCATACCCCGCCAATAACCTTAATCTTTTATTGAATCACGACTGAATGCCCCCTATCCCGGCGCGGGGCAACAAGGAGAGTGGGCGGTCTACAATAGTGCCTTCTCCGAGTAGCGTGGCGCCCCGGATGGCCGCGAAACCCTCGCGAAGGGAAAAGGCCCGTGCTCCAGATCCAAAGATGGCGGAGGGGGCGCCCCGGAGCCCTGTGTCGGATGGAGATCAAGGCATGGTGGAAGATGTGAGCGCGGCGGTAGTACGGGCCCTCGATGGTCGCTTTCGGGAGCTGGGAGATCAGCTCCATTCGGTGGCCCAAAGCATCAATGAGTTTACGGACCGCATGGAGCATGCCGAAAACCGGATCTCAGGTCTGGAGGATGAACAGCACTCCCTGGTAGCCCGGGTACAGGCCTTGGAGGCAACTGTGAAACAGCAAGGAGAGAAGTTGGACGACCTTGAAAATAGGGGTCGAAGGAAAAACCTCCGCTTTGCTGGAGTATCCGAAAATATCGCTGACAGTGCTCTCTCGGATTACCTGCTCGCATGTATGTCCAAAATCCTGCCCGGCGAGACGGAACCACCTATTGCACTGGAGCGGGTGCATAAGCTTGGCCCAAGGCGGGAGCAGGCCCGACGGCCATGTGCAGTTATCACCAGATTTTTGGACTACCGACAGAAGGAGGCGATTTTACGGGCTGCCCGCAGCCATCAGAGGAAGTCGGGAGATGCTGAACAGATCCTGGTCTTTCAGGACTACTCGGTGCTTGTTAGCCAGCAGCACAAGGCTTTCTCCCCCATTTGTGCGCAGCTGACGGGCAAGGGGTTGCGCTTTTCGCTTCTCTACCCAGCCCGGCTGCGCGTGGAGTATCAGGGGCAGGCACACCTTTTGGGGACTCCCGCGGAGGCTGGTGCTTTCCTGGACCGACTGGCCGGGGCGTCAGCGGCCGCTCCTTGAAGCTGCATGAAAGGATGTTTTCGAGAAGAAGCAGTTGGGGGAGAGGCCCTCCTTCATAGTGCCGACGGCACTGACCTGGGTGCTAGCCCCAGGACCTGGACCGCAGGCTCTGCCTGCTTGAGAACTATTCCACCGCTCTAACTTTTTGGCCCCTTGGGGGGCCAGCGGAGGGCAGGTATTAGGTATTAGGGGCAGAAGAAGATGCCTCCTATGCTTTACGTTTTACATGCTGTTTCTTGTTCTTTGTTTTACATGCTGTTTCTTGTTCTCCTGATATGTCAATGTGACTGTCATTGGGGGGGGGGGATAGTGGGACAGTTGTGCTTGTTTTTGCTTTTCATTTTTGCTGGGTACTACACTTTCCCGGTATTGGGACCGATGGGCTGGTGGGAAGTGGAGCCTTCGGGTTTTATATTAATGATACCGCCATGGGTGCTCCATGGCGGGCGCCAGCCCCAGGGTGTCTTGGCTTCCTCGGGTCCCACAAATGGGCTGTATGATGCAGGCTATCTTGTTGCCTTGCCCCCGGCCTATGGGGGCGTCAGGGGGGGGGGGTTGTCACGGGTTGTCCCTTATACACGTTTGCTTTCTGCCCCACAACTGCTGGCACTTAATTGGCCTCCTAATGTATTTATCTTTGCTCTTATTCTGCTTGCCCTGTGGGGAGGCCCTGGGGCACGTGCTGCGTTGGGGGGTGTGAGGCCAGGGAGGGGGGAGGGGTTCACTTTGCACAGAAATGGGCTGCGTCGCAGAGTGATGGGGGGGCGTGTACTGGAGTGGGGAGGACAGACCCTGCATCTCTTGGAACGGCTACTTATGCCCCCGGTGAGAGGGGGGGGGAGGCTGAGGGGTGCTCTCAGGGAAGGTGCGAGGGTGGAGGGGGACTAAGTATTAGCTAAGGAGTTAGGGTTGCGAATGTTTGCCAGAACATTAGGCGGGGTGGTTGGGGGAGTATGGGCCCGTTACCAGTAGGAGTTGACCGACCAGGGTTTGGACTGGCCGGAGGGTACAGGGTTGGGAGAGTGGGAGGAGAGGATAGTGGAGGATGGGGGTGGGGAATAGAGGTTAGTAGTAGTATTAGAGTATGGATGTCAGGGGTAGGGATAGGGGTAGGGATAGGGGGGGGTTGGGGAGGGCTGGGGACTCCCTTCTGATTTTGGTAGTGGAGGAGGTTCCCCGAGATTGGGGGTTGGGGGGAGGGCTGGGGGAGGGTATGTGACTGGTTTCGATGGTTTGAATGGGGCGCGATGCGGATGTGAGTGTGTCTGGGAGTGGTTGTTGACCATACGGGTAGATTGTAGGCGGGGGGGACCCTAGGCTGGGGGGGTTCCCACCGCAGTTGGAGGTTGAATGTCTATAGTTGGAGACCTTTTTGTGTGTGGTGCAATGACTAGTGGCTTGAAGATCGCTTCCTGGAATGTCTGTGGTATAGGCTCCCCAATAAAGAGATATAAACTCATGCAGCAGCTTAAGCATGAGAAGATTGGGGTCGCACTGATGCAGGAGACCCATCAGTCCGCGGCTGAGCATGCAAAGTTAGGCAATCGCTACATAGCCCGGGTTTATGGGGCCCCGGCAGTTGGGAAAAAACGTGGGGTGGCCATATTAATAGCCAAGCATGTGGGTTGGGTGGAGGAGAAGGTTGACATAGACCCGGATGGACGGTATGTTCTGGTGAGGGGATCCGGGTTATTTTAGGCTCTGTGTATGCGCACAATGTATATGAGACTCGCTTTTATCGTACTTTTGAACGACTACTGGCTACTGCTGATGGATATCAGGTAATAGTGGGGGGGGGGACTTCAATACTGTACTGAACAATAGTATGGATAGGTCCGGGCAGGCAGGGGGAAGGGACTGAAGGGGTCAACGGAGGCTGCTGGGGATCTGTGAAGCGCATCAACTTTTAGATATCTGGAGAGTTTTGCATCCCGGGGAAAAAGCGTATACCTACCTGTCTAGGGCCCATGGCACCTGGTCACGCATTGATTATTTTTTGATATCGGCCTCACTGTTCAGCTGGGTGGTGGATGCTGCGGTTGGCCCCTCCATTATTTCGGATCATGCAATGATTACGCTGGGATTATGCAATCGAGCTCCGCTTGGTCACCGGTTCTGGCGTTATCCCTTGGAGCTAAGTGGGGATGTCAACTTCGCCGGGTTCCTTAAGGACCGGTGGAGGGACTATGAAGCCCTTAATGATAACCCGGGGACCTCTCCGACCCTTCTTTGGGAGGCGGGTAAGGCGGTCATGCGGGGGGAGATTATTAGTTATTATAGCTCCCAGCGGAAACGTCGGAACCAGAGAATTCTTCTTTTGGAGCGGGAACTGGGGAGAGCGCAGAGGCGGCTAGCGGCAGATAGAACAGCAGCTAATGGGCGCCAGATGCGGGAAATCCAGCAGGAGTTGGAGATGCTCCTTCACCAACGGGCCCAAAAATCCTTGATGTATTACAGATATCAGCTGTACCAGCATGGGAATCAGGCCGGGAAGTTGCTGTCAGCTTTGGTGCGGCCGGCGGGAGGGGCCCGCCATATAGGAGCGATTCACCACCCGGACGGGTCTCTTCGCAAAGATACTGAGGCGATACAACAGGTTTTCTCAGATTATCATCGGCAGCTTTATGCCCGTGATGGGGAAGGAGTGGAGGGGGGTAAGGATTTTCTGGCGGGCTGCGCCTTACCAAAATTGACCGTGGAACAGGTGCAGGCCCTGAACGTGCCTATCTCCCTGAAGGAGGTACAGGACGGGATTCAGAATTTGAAAAATGGACGAGCTCCAGGCCTGGACGGTTTGCGGGGGGAGTTTTATAAGACCCTGGGGGATGTTGCAGTGGCTCCTCTCGCGGGCTACTTCGAGGATCTGGTCAAAAGGGGCGGCTTCCCGTACGAGGCGAATAAGGCGCTGGTTAAGGTTTTGCCGAAGCCGGGGAGGGACCCGTTGGTTCCGGGTTCCTACAGGCCTATTTCTCTACTCAATGTCGATATTAAAATTCTAGCCAAGATTATGGCGGACAGGTTAGCGTCCATTTTGCCGACCCTGATTCATGGGGATCGAGTGGGCTTCGTGCGGGAACGCCATGCAGCTTACAGTTTGCAACGACTCTTGATCTCTATGTGTGCAGGTAGGGCTGCCAAGCAGAGGTCTATGCTTATAAGTTTTGACGCTGAGAAAGCATTTGACCGGGTCAACTGGGACTTTATGTACCAAGTTCTGGAAACTATGGGGTTCGGCTTCTATATGCAGACCCGAAAGGGGCTATTCTGATAAATGGGACTATGTCCGCTGAGTTTCCATCCAGAAGGGGACCCGGCAGGGCTGTCCTCTGTCCCCCCTCCTGTTCATTTTGACTTTGGAGCCCCTGCTGCATAAGATTTGGGTTCATCCCCACTTTCGGGGCGTCCAGGTGGGGGGTACAGAGTTTCGTGTTGCAGCCTTTGCTGACGACCTCCTTGTGCACTTGGCAGACCCTCAGACGGGGCTCCCACATTTATTACAGCTTTTTTGTGACTATGGGGTACCATCCGGGTTTCGCTTAAATCTGGATAAATTGGCAGCGATGTTATTAGGCCCAGGAGCACCGCATGGATGGCAGGGTGATTTCCCTTTGAAGTGGGAGACGGGGCATTTCAAATATTTGGGTGTGTTCATTCCAGCTGACTTAGGTGATCTCTACCAGCTGAATGTTGACAAGTTGCTGGCCGCAGTGGCAGTTAGCGTTGACAAGTGGCGGGATCTGCCATTATCTCTTGGGGGTCGTATCGCCCTATATAAGATGACTTTGTTCCCTCGGGTCCTGTATTTGTTGCAGACACTTCCGTAGTTGCTGAAACGGTCGGACTTGAGAAAAATGGATGGTCTGTTAAACCGTCTGTTATGGCAGGGGCGGCGGCCTCGGGTGCGGGCGGAGATTTTGCAGCAGCCTTGGTCCTCGGGGGGTATGGGGCTACCCGACCTACGCAAATATAACATGGCCTGTCTGCTGCGGTATATTCGGGACTGGCTATGGGATCTGGAGGAGTATACCCCATTAGGGCTGCTACAGGCAGCGGTGAAGCCTTTTCATTTGCGATATCTCTTGCATGCTAGGAAGCTATCTGGGCTGGACCGTGATCTTCGCGTCTTCATAGTGGATCCGGTTCGGGCAGGGTGGCACCATTTCTGTAAAAGTCGGCAGCTTTTAGCCTGTCATTCGCCCTATCTCCCCATTAGGGGCAATGGTGATTTCCTGCCCGGGCTTGAGGGTAGCCCTTTCACACGTTGGTCACAGCTAAGGATAGTTAATTTGGAACATGTGGTCTCGCCTGAGGGTACTATGGTGACATTCCCTGAGCTCTGCCAGCACTATTCCCTAGAGGGGCGGGATGTTTTTCCTTATGTGCAGGTTCGGAGCTATCTCCGAACGGTACCCACTGTGGCTTTGAGGGGGGAGGTTAGTTCTCAGCTTGAGGTGACTCTGCTGGGGGGAGAGCTGGGGGCGAGAGTGGCTTGGTTACAAAAGCTATTATGGGAATTGGTACCGCCGATTGCTTTGGATGACTTGGCGGCGGCATGGACTCGGGAGCTTGGAGAGGAGGTGACGAGTGATGGGCTGCTGGGAGGCCTGTCTGCTATTCCTAAGTTATGTGTGTTGGTGTCTTTTCGGGACATGCAATATAAACTGCTGCGCCGGCTTTACTACGCCCCCCTGCGGGCGTGGAAGGCGGGGATCGCTGGGTCTCACTGTTGCCCCCGTTGTGGCGAAGGGAGGGCTACGTTAGAGCATATGCTATGGGGATGTATACGTGTTAAAGCCTTTTGGCAGCTGGTGCAGGCCTATCTCGAAGGCTGTGTGGGTAGTTCGATATCCCTTACGGCAGTGAATGTGGTGTTGGATGTTTGGGAGCGTGATTGGGAGGAGAAGATGGGGCGAGTGGTTTGGTCGTGGATGCGCTTGGTGTTGGTGACAGCTCGGATGACTATTCTGCTCCGATGGATGGATGCTCGGGGGCCAACGTATGGGCTATGGCGGGGACGTCTGCATGAGGTGTTGCTTATGGAGAGGCTCAGAGCTAGCGGGAATCCTGGGCGTTGGCAGCGGTTTCTGTTGAAGTGGGGGCCACATCTGAACTTTTTGCCCCGGAACACCCATAGTCGGATCCTGGGAGGATATTGAGGAATCCACTCCTGGTTGGTAGTCGGTTCATTCGTATAGGTGCGCCGTTTTATGGAGGTTATACTAGTCTCGGGGGTGGGGGGGTAGGGGGTGATAGGAGGGGAGACCTACTTTACGGGGGGGGTAGGGGGGTGGAGTTGAAGGGGGGGTAGAGGGGGATGTTAGTTGTTTTGTTCTTATGGGAGATGAGGGATAGGCTCGAGCGAAGAGCACACCCCGAGCCTGTCCGCCGCTGGTTGTGGCAGTGGTTGTAGTTGGGGGAGGTGGGAGGGGGGGGGCCTTAACATAGCTCCTCTGTGCAGGTTAGTGAGGGACGTAACCCATGCACCTACGGGTAAAGCACAGTTACTTACCTGTAACAGGTGATCTCTGGGAACAGCAGGAATTAGTCCTCACATATGGGTAAGTCGGAACCGACGGAGCCCGCGCGGGAAAGCTCCCCAGCTTTTCAGATGAAAAGCTTTTGGGGCTTCCCACAGCGCATGCGCGCTGCCTTCCCGCCTTCCTTACCAGCTCTCTTCAGTTCGAGTTTATAGCTGAGACAATAGAGAGAGGAAAGGAAGGTAGATAGATAGAAGATACAACTCCTAGGGGAGGTGGGTGGGTTGTGAGGACTAATTCCTGCTGTTCCCAGAGATCACCTGTTACAGGTAAGTAACTGTGCTATCTCCAGGAACAAGCAGGAATAAGTCCTCACATATGGGGACTCCCTAGCTAAGATGCCTGGGAGATCCCCCTCCAAGGGTAAACCATCTTCGTATGGATCTCAGGCATCCATTCAGGGAAGGTGGGCAGGAGTTGCTTAAGTATGGAACAGGTGTTTGAGGACAGCCTGACCAAACAAGGCATCCCGGCGGGAGTCCTTGTCCAAACAGTAATGGGCTGTGAAGGTATGAACCGAGGCCCAAGTGGCTGCTCGACAGATCTGATCTATGGATACTGAGTGAAGATGAGCCATAGAAGTAGCCATGGCTCTCACATTGTGAGCTGTGACATGGCCTTCCAGAGAAATGTTCTTACTCTGGTAAGCAAAAGAAATACACTGAGCAATCCAATTGGAAAGTGTACGTTTGGAGACTGGAAGTCCCAAATGAGAAGGATCAAAAGCCACAAAAAGTTGGGAAGACTTTCGATGTGGCTGAGTCCTGTTGAGGTAAAAGGCGAGAGCTCTTTTACAGTCAAGAGTATGAAGGTTCCTCTCTGCACTGGATGCATGAGGAGCCGGGAAAAAAAAACAGGTAGATATACCTCTTGATTAAGATGAAAAGGCGAGACCACTTTGGGCATAAAGTGGGGATTCGTCCTAAGGACCACCTTATCATGATGAAATCTGGTATAAGGTGGATTAGCCACCAAAGCCTGCAGTTCACTGATGCGGCGAGCCGAAGTGACTGCAATAAGGAAAAGAACCTTCCAGGAAAGAAATTTCAAGGAGGTAGAGTCCAAAGGCTCAAAAGGTGGTTTCATAAGCTGACCTAGAACTAGGTTCAAATCCCATGCTACCGGCGGAGGTCGGATGGGAGGTTTAGTTAGGGTCAGGCCTCTCATGAACCTTGCAACGAGAGGATGAGAGGAGACAGGTTGTCCATTTATAGGTTTTAAGGATGCTGCAATAGCACTTAAATGGACTCGTACTGAATTCGTCTTGAGGCCTGCATTGGAAAGATGCAGGAGATAGTCTAGTAGAGAATTCAAAGGAAGTGCCAGAGGGTCAAGACCCTGTTGAGCACACCAAATGGAAAAACGTTTCCATTTGAAAGCATAGGAACGCCTGGTAGAGGGTTTCCTAGAGGCATGAAGGATATCTTTCACTGGCTGAGAAAGATTAAACTCATGAAGGCTTAAGCCTTCAGTAACCAAGCTCGGAGATGTAGGGACTTGGGGTTTGGGTGCCACAAAGTCCCTTTCTCCTGAGACAGAAGGTCTGGCGCAGCTCCCAGGTCCAGGGAGGAGCCCTGGGAGAGCTGTAGAAGTAGAGGGAACCACACTTGGCGTGGCCAGCGTGGAGCTATAAGGATCATCGACCCGTGATCCCTCTGAAGTTTGAACAGAGTCTTGGGAATCAAAGGAATGGGTGGAAAAGCATACAGGAATTCCTGACCCCAATGCAGGAGAAAGGCGTCGTTGGCCTGAGCTCCCTGACACGGAGTCCTGGAACAGAACCGGGGAAGTTTGGCATTCCACGGACTTGCAAAGAGGTCTATGTCCGGGGTCCCCCATTCCTGGAAGATTCTGTGTATCTGGTCCATATGCAGGGACCACTCGTGTGGAAGCAGAACTCGACTGAGTCTGTCTGCCCGAGAGTTTTGAACTCCTGGAAGATACACTGCCAGAAGATGAATTTGATGCTCTCTGGCGAAAGCCCATAATCTGAGAGCTTCGTTGCAAAGTGACAGAGAGCCCGTCCCTCCTTGCTTGTTGACATAGAACATGGCCACCTGATTGTCTGTCTGAACTAGGACAGTCAGGTTGGCAAGGAGGGTATGGAAGACTGTGAGGGCAAGGAAGATTGCTCGCAGTTCCAGAAGGTTGATATGAAGGGTGGTCTCTTGGGGAGACCAGGTTCCCTGAGTGGAGAGATGTTGAAGATGAGCTCCCCACCCTGTTTGGGAGGCATCTGTTGTGAGGGTTGCTTGGGGCAACGAAGGTTGGAAGGGGGTCCCCAACAACAGATTTTTGGAGTTTGTCCACCACTGGAGAGACCAAAACAGACGTTTTGAGGCGAGTACCTGGTCTGACAGCAGTCCCGATGCTTGAGACCACTGGGTGGCCAATGTCCATTGAGCTGCTCTCATATGGAGACGAGCATAGGGCACCACATGAACCGTGGAGGCCATGTGGCCCAGAAGTTGCAGCATTTCTCTGGCTGACAAGTGACTTCTGGACTGAGCCTGGGAGGCCAAGCTTATTAGCCGTTGGCCTCGGACCAGAGGAAGGTAGGCCCTTGCAGTGGTGGAATCCAGATAAGCCCCTATGAATTCCAGGGACTGAGTAGGGATGAGTTGGGACTTGGGAATGTTTACCACAAGTCCCAGATATAGCGTAGTTACTCACCTGTAACAGGTGTTCTCCAGGAGCAGCAGGAATCAGTCCTCACTTATGGGTGACGTCGGCGCCGACGGAGCCCTCGCGGAGCAATTTTCCCCAGCTTTCAAAGAAAGCCTTTGGGAATTGCAGCGGGCATGCGCGGTCCCCTTCCCGCCCAAGGGTGCCATCTTAGCCAGTCAGATGACATAGCTAAAAAAGACAGCATAAAAATTTGCAAAAAAACTAAAGCAGATGATTGCAACTCCACGGGGAGGAGGGAGGGTTGTGAGGACTGATTCCTGCTGCTCCTGGAGAACACCTGTTACAGGTGAGTAACTACGCTTTCTCCAGGACCAAGCAGGAAGTCAGTCCTCACTTATGGGCCTCCCAAGCTCAAGGCTACCGGAGACCCTAAGCACAAAAATGAGCTCCCTCTAGCTCAGCAGCACAGAAGGAAAGAATCTTCGCTGAATTATTACCCACCGGTAGCCCACATCCGGGATGGAGGGTAGGAGTTGCTCAGACCTCGAAGAGATTACGGAGGACTGCCTGTCCGAAAGCACTGTCCCTGCGGGACTCCCTCTCGAGACAGTAATGGACCGCAAAAGTCTGGCTCGAAGACCAAGTAGCGGCCCGGCAGATGTCTGCCAGCGGAACAGAGCGGAGGTAAGCCACTGACGTAGCCTTTGCCCGAACGCAGTGAGCCGTGACTCGACCTTCCAAGGAGAGTCCGGCTGCCCCATAAGCCCAAGAGATACAGTCCGCAACCCAGATGGACAGAGTACGCTTGGAGACCGGGAGTCCCAATTTATTGGGGTCAAAAGACACAAAAAGCTGAGCAGCTTTACGGTGCTCCCGCGTACGGTCAAGGTAGAAGTTCAAAGCCCTTCTACAGTCCAGGGTATGGAGGACCGTTTCAGCTCGGCTGGAGTGTGGTCTGGGAAAGAAGGTTGGAAGTACCACCTCCTGATTGTTGTGAAAAGGGGGAGACCACCTTTGGAAGAAATTTTGGGTGAGTCCGTAGGACTACCCTATTTTTGTAGAACCGAGTGTAAGGGGGATCAGACACGAGGGCCTGCAATTCACTTACGCGTCTAGCGGAAGTGAGGGCTATCAAGAACAATGTTTTCCAAGAAAGAAAACGGAGAGAACAGGTAGCCATAGGTTCAAAAGGCGGACAGGTGATCCGCTGTAAAACCACATTCAGATCCCAGTCAGGCGCTGGCGGGCGCAGAGGTGGTTTAAGTAGAAGGAGACCTCGGAGAAACCTCGCTACAAGAGGGTCGCTGGA
The DNA here is from genome assembly GCA_033557465.1 of Ichthyophis bannanicus. Classification (NCBI taxonomy): domain Eukaryota; kingdom Metazoa; phylum Chordata; class Amphibia; order Gymnophiona; family Ichthyophiidae; genus Ichthyophis; species Ichthyophis bannanicus. The sequence continues at coordinate 1,408,381,012 of CM066031.1, read as the reverse complement.
AAGAGGTCTGCCGTCCACCGGCACATGATGTGCTGAAAGAGCACTGAGGTGAACTTTGACGGAGTTGGACTTAAGTCCCAGATTAGAGAGGTATAGCAAGTACTGCAGGATCACCGACACCGGGCAGGAGAAGGGATCCTGAGACTGTAGGGTACACCAAACGGAAAAGCGACGCCATTTAAGGGCGTAGCATTTGCGGGTAGAAGGTCGCCGAGAAGCTAGGACGACCTCTTCCACCTCTGCCGGCAGGAGAAGGGGAGCAAGGACTACCCTCTCAGCAGCCAGGCCATTAGATTGAGAGATCTGAGGTTGGGGTGTAGCAGAGACCCCTGATCCTGAGTGAGGAGATCCGGTTGTAACCCCAGAGGGAATGGATCCTCCACCGCTAATTGCAGCAGGAGCGGAAACCACGGCTGTCTGGGCCAGCGAGGGGCCACCAGTATCATGAAGGCTTTGTCTCTGAGAGCCTTGAAAAGAGTCCGCGAGACTAGCGGGATGGGAGGGAAAGCGTACAGAAGGCTCCCCGACCATGAGAGTAGAAAAGCGTCCGCCGCAACCCGAAGGGGGTGTGGCTGACGAGAGCAGAAGCGAGGAAGTTGCCGGTTGTGAGGACTGGCAAAGAGATCCACCGTGGGGAGGTCCCACTTCAGAAAGAGCTTCTGAACTACCAAGGGATCCAGACGCCACTCGTGCGGCTGGAGGATCCTGCTGAGTTTGTCCGCCAGGCAATTCTCTTGGCCTGGGAGATAAACTGCCTTGAGGAGAACGCCGTGACTGACGGCCCAAGAGCAGAGCTTCTGTGCCTCCCGGCAGAGGAGGAAGGAGCCCGTGCCCCCCTGCTTGTTCACGTAGAACATGGCAACTTGATTGTCCGTCTGGACAAGGACGGACTGGTGAGAAGTCAGGTGGGAGAAGGCCTTGAGAGCCAGGCGGATCGCCCTGAGCTCCAGGAAGTTGATCTGCTGAGCAGACTCCCACGTGGTCCAGAGGCCCTGAGTACGTGCCCCTTGGCAATGTGCTCCCCAGCCCAGGAGGGATGCATCTGTTGTCAGCACCCGGGTCGGCTGAGGTGACTGGAAAGGCATGCCGAGTACCAGGTTCGGCCGATGAAGCCACCACCGGAGAGACGAGATCAGCGGCTCGGAGACGCGCACTAGGTCTGCTAGGCCGCCTGTGGCTTGTCGCCACTGCTGGCGGAGACACCATTGAGCAGGCCGCATATTCAGGCGGGCATTGGGGGTCACATGGACGGTGGAAGCCATATGGCCGAGTAGTCTCAGGAAGCGCCTGGCGGAGACCAGGGGCTGGCTGCGAAAACGGTCGGCTAGGTCCATGAGCCGTTGAGCCCTGTCAAGCGGTAGGTACGCTCGTGCCTGAGGAGTGTGCAGCCTTGCGCCGATGAACTCGAGATCCTGTGAGGGGAGCAAAGTGGACTTTGCGAAGTTTATAACAAAGCCCAAGTACTGCAGAAGAGTCACCGTGCGGCGTGTGGCGTTGGTGACCTCCGGAGCGGACGCTGCTCTGATGAGCCAGTCGTCGAGGTACGGAAAGACATAGAGGCCGTGAAGCCGGAGATGGGCCGCCACCACCGCGAGACATTTTGTGAAGACTCGCGGTGCGGAGGACAGGCCAAAGGGTAGTACTCTGTACTGGTAATGATTTCCGGCCACCACAAACCTTAGGTATTGGCGGTGGCTTGGGTGGATGAGGATGTGCGTGTAGGCATCCTTTAGATCCAAGGAGCATAGCCAATCTCCCTGCTGGAGGTAGGGCAGAAGGATTCCAAGGGTAAGCATCTTGAACTTCTCCCGCACGAGGAACTTGTTGAGGTTGCGCAAGTCCAGGATGGGTCTGAGGCCTCCTGTTCTTTTTGGTATTAGAAAATACCTGGAATAAAAGCCTTGACCTTTCAGGTGGTGGGGCACCGGTTCCACCGCCTGATCCTGTAGAAGACCTGCTAACTCCTGAAGGAGTAATTCCCTGTGCAGAGGGGGTCGTGGAGGTTCTCCCGGAAAATAGGAGGGAGGGACCTGGTGGAAGTGGAGAAGATAGCCTTCTCGCACGACTTGAAGCACCCAGGCATCTGAGGTGATGCTGGACCACCTGTGGGCGAAGTGAACCAGCCGGCCTCCGGTGCTGGGAGGAACCAGCGGGGGGGGAGAGGCTATGCTTAAGGAGTCAAAAACCCCCACCCTGCGGAGCAGGGGCTGGTGGTGCAGGCTTGGGGGCTTGCTGCCTACGGGACCCGTTACCCCGTCCCCCTTGGCCTGCTGGCCCTGTTGGGGAGCTGCAGGGGCCTGATAGTGGGGGTATTGTTTGTAGGCAGCCGCCTTCCTCGGGTAAAAGGACTTCTTTCCCGAGCCCTTCTTTTTCTGGGAAGGGGCGGAGGTCTTCCTAGAAAGCCTAGTCCTGGTGAGAGTCTCTGTCTCAATTTGTGCAGCCTTATCAGCCATGGGCTTTCCAAAGAGGTTTTCGCCTCGGCAAGGGACATCGACCAACTTGTCCTGCACCCAGGGCTCAAGGTCAGACGACTGAAGCCAAGCCTGTCGGCGGGCACCGATGCCGGCTGCGGCCACTCGAGCCGATGCTTCAAAGCCTCATAGGCTGCTCGGGACATGAATTTTGAGCATTCACGAATGCCAGTGGACAAGGCCAGGAACCTCCGCAAGGGTTCCTCGGACAAACCAGCGGAGAAGCCGGCTAGCTCTTTAGCCAGGTCTCGGAGATACATGCCCATGTATAGCTGGTAGGTCTGGACACGACATGCGAGCATAGAGCCCTGGAAACACTTCTTACCAAGGCCATCCAGGTTACGGGCCTCCCTGCCAGGAGGCACCGAGGAGTGCATCTTCTGGCTCTTAAGACGATGCATGGCCGATTCCACTACCATGGAATGGTGTGGTAGCTGTGCTTTTTGGAAGCCAGGGCTCTTGCGGACTCGATAGATAGAATCGACCCGCTTGCTCAGGACCGGCGAGGTAGCCGGACTCTCCCACATGCGGAAGAGTAGTCGTTCCAGCATGGGAGGAACCGGTACAGTAAAGTGTTCCCTGGCGGGAGAGTCATACTGGAGGGCGTCGAGCTCTTCGGCTCGAGGCTCCTCCTCGGGGTCCGCAGGGAAGGCCAAAGCCTTGGCCATATCCCTGACGAAGTCCGAGAACCGGGCATCCTCCGGGGGGGACTGCTTCCGAGGTTCGGACTCAGGTGAGTCCGAGGGGACACACCGAGTCCGAAAAGAATCGGGCGACTCTTCCTCTTCAGACTCCCAGACCGACTCCGACGAGGACTCGGTGGGGTCGGCCCGGGCAGGGCGCGGCGCCTGCCGCCCCAACGCCGAGGGAGTCGGCGTCGGCGACCTCGGTCCCGAACGGGAGGCCGAGGGCGACCTCGACCGAGGATCGACTCGAGTTCGCATCGACTCGAGGATCGGCTCGGTCTCCGGGGTCGACTTAGACGTCGACGTCCCGGCGGTCGGGGCAGCGGCGCCAGTGAAGCCAGCGAGCAGTGCCCGCTGCTGGTCCATGAAGGCAGACAGTCTGCTCTCCAAGGCCGTCAACCTGAGTCCGAGCTCAGGTGACCCAGCAGCCCCCGACTCGGGCCCCGACGGCGTCGGGCCCGACGTCGGCTGTCGCGGAGGCGAGTCCAGAAGGACCACAGGACTTACCCGAGCAGGCAGCTCCGACTGCAGGCGAGGTCGCTTCATGAGGTGCTCCTTCTCCAAGGACCCGGGGCGGCTATCGGGGCTATGCGACCTGGCCCTCGCGGAGCCAGGAGCGTCCACCGACGCCGCCCTCGCGGGTTTCACCTTCCGTCGATGGTCCCCGGAGGGAGAACCCCTGTCGGAGGAACTCCGGCGACGGTCCGAGCTGGAACCCCTGGACGCGGAGGCCTCCGACGAGGTCCGGGTACGGCTGGGGTCAGCGAAGATTCTATCCCGCTGATGCCGCCGACTTCTCAACGCTTTGGAGGATAGTTTGCCACAAGGCCCACAGATCATTTCTTCATGATCCGGGCCCAGGCAGCGGAGGCAATTGTCGTGTGTGTCAGTTAGTGACATATTTCGGTCACACTGACCACACCGCTTGAAACCACTGGCAGCCTTCGGGGGAAAAAGGGCCCCGGCGAGGTCAAAGGACCGGGCTGCCAGGGAAAAACCGAAACGAAAACTGACTAAGTCAGAAAAACCGAAAAATAAGAAGAGGACTCGTGACCGGCGTCGCGAGTCCGGGCGGGAAAAAGACCGGCGTCGAACCGAATGGAAAAAGAGTAATTCTAAAGAAAAATCAACTTTTTCGCGGGGACACGACGGGTACGTCTGTAGGGCTCCGCGGAAAAAAGAAGACTGGCTAAGATGGCACCCTTGGGCGGGAAGGGGACCGCGCATGCGCGCTGCAATTCCCAAAGGCTTTCTTTGAAAGCTGGGGAAAATTGCTCCGCGAGGGCTCCGTCGGCGCCGACGTCACCCATAAGTGAGGACTGACTTCCTGCTTGGTCCTGGAGAATGAAGAATACGCCTTGTGCGGTCCAAGGAAATCTGGACTTCTGACTGAGATGGAGCTCGGATGAGCCAGTCGTCCAGATATGGGAACACGAAGATTCCCATGCCTCTTAGAAATGCGGCTACGACTGCCATGCATTTTGTGAATACTCTTGGAGCAGAGGCGAGACCGAAGGGAAGTACTCTGTATTGGAAATGTTTTCCCTGGAACAGAAATCGAAGATATTTTCTGTGGGATGGATGGATGAGTATATGAGTGTACGCATCCTTGAGATCTAGAGAACAAAGCCAATCCTGACTCTGAAGGTATGGAAGGAGAATGCCCAGAGAGAGCATTTTGAATTTCTCCTTGAATAGAAACTTGTTCAATTCTCTCAGATCTAGGATAGGTCTGAAGCCCCCTGTCTTCTTTGTTATGAGAAAATAAGGGGAGTAGAACCCTAACCCCTGTTGAGGAAGAGGAACCTCCTCTATTGCCCCTTGGGCAAGGAGAGAGGAGACTTCCTGACCCAACAGGGTCAGAAGAGATGGGGGAGAACTGAATTGCCTCACCATGGTATTTGGAGGAAGGCTGGAGAAATGAAGTTTGTAGCCCTCTCTGATGATAGAGAGGGTCCATTGCTCTGATGTTATTTGCTCCCATCTGGGAGCAAAGTGAGCTAACCTTCCTGGTATGGTGAGAGGCTCTGGTTGTTCCAGAGCCAGAAATGGTAAGTTCTCTAGGGGCAAGTCAAAACCCCTGAGGGGGTTGAGCCTGCTGGGGTGTAGCAGACACTGCAGACTTTGACTTTACTTGCTTAGACTGCTGACGTTTAGCAGCAAAGCGAGGCTGAGAAGATTGTTGGCCAGTATTTGTGGAAAATCTGGCCTTCTTGTAGTACGGCCTTTTAAAAGGTTTCTTTTTGGCAGGAGTAGAAGTAGACTTAGAAAGTCTATCTAGAGTGGCATTTTCTGCGTCCATTTGAGCAGCTTTAATTTGCCAGTCCTCACCAAATAAGTTCTCTCCAGTACAGGGCAGATTCCTTAAGCCATCCATGACCCAGGGTTCTAGGTCAGAAGCCTGGAGCCAAGCAAGACGTCGGGCTGCAATAGCGATTCCCGAAGCCCTGCCAGCAACCTCAAAGGAATCAAAGGCTGCCCTGTTGGAAAACTTGGAGGCCTCTGAAAGTTGTGTCACCAGAGTAGTGAAGTCCTCCTTTTTATCCTCAGGGATAAAGGGGGCTAAATGCCGTACCTTTAGGGCAAGTTCTCTGAGAAACATGCCCATATAAAGGCTGTAAGAATTGATCCTGGCTATAAGCATACTAGCCTGAAAGATCTTTCTACCAAAAGAGTCGAGGGTCTTACATTCTCGCCCTGGAGGGGTAGAGGAATGCCTTTTAGGACTCTTTATCTTCTTCATAGCAGACTTCACCACAATGGAGTGGTGAGGCAGCTGAGTCTTTTGAAACCCAGGAGAAGGAGGGACCCGGTACATGGTGTCCAACCTACGGGAATGAGGAGACAGGGTTAGAGGAGTCTCCCACAAATCCATCAAGTGTTCTTGAAGGATTTCATGGATAGGCAGAGTAACTGCCTCTTTAGGAGGTTTAGAGTATCCTAAAATATCCAATTTGTTTGATCTGGGTTCCTTTTCAGCAGATGTAGCAATAGAAAGTGCTTTAGCTACATCAACAATGAAATCCTGAAAGGATAAATCCTCTGGAGGAGACATCCTCCTCTTTAGAGAAGAGGGCTCCTCAGGAAGATCAAACTCAGCAGAGTCATCAGAGGAATTGAACTCATCAGAAGAATCTGAGTATTCTCTCTGTGCTTGCAATGCACGATACGCGTACCGATCGATATCGACATCGGGCGTATCGGGCATGGGATTGGTATCAGGCAAAAGCCTGAATCCAGCAAGCGGAACCGATCGACGCTTGGAAGTCGATGGTCTCGGTTCCGGTGTGGATACCGGAACCGGGGTCGGTACCGATTCGCAGCCTTAATGAAAGCCAAAACGGCGTGCTGCATGGTCTGGACAGTATTGCCCATGGACGCCACTGCTGCCTGGATGTCGGTACCGGTATCGACCGGTACCCCAGAGCAGTCTAACAGGTGATCAGTCGAGGCCGTGCCATCGATGTCAACCTGTAACCCCATAGGTGATGCTTTGGAGGCCGGAGCCTCCCGCCGGGGTTTTTTGGTCTGGGCAGAATCCTCAAACTCAAGATTGAGAGCCTCTCGATCTTTTGAAAGAGATTTGCTTTTAGAGGATTTGCCCACAGAAAGTTTGGTTACCTGAGATCCATCCGGAGAGGAAGACCTGGATGACTGTGATGCTGGATTATCTGAAGCAAACAGCACATGGAACTTGTTGGCCCGGTTCTGCATACCACGTTTAGACATCTGGGAGCAGAATGGGCAGTCCGGTATGGAGTGGTCAGGTCCTAAACATTTAAGACACCATTCATGGGTGTCTGTGAGAGAAATAACAGCATTGCACTTGGTACACTTTTTAAAACCAGGAGCTGGTTTCTCCATGAGGAGAATTTGTGTAGGCCTGAAGGCCTAACAAAAGTTACCAAGCTGTGCTGAGAAAATAAAAAAAGATTTTTATTTTTTTTTTTTTAAAGAAAGAAAGAGAGACCGGCAGTACCGGTTTTGGTATGGGGAAGGCAGGTACGCGGTCAAAAGAAACAAATTAAAATAACAATTTCTTCAGCGGTGACAGGAACACGACCTGCTGGCTCCGCGGAAAAAGAGAAACTGAAGAGAGCTGGTAAGGAAGGCGGGAAGGCAGCGCGCATGCGCTGTGGGAAGCCCCAAAAGCTTTTCATCTGAAAAGCTGGGGAGCTTTCCCGCGCGGGCTCTGTCGGTTCCGACTTACCCATATGTGAGGACTTATTCCTGCTTGTTCCTGGAGATACGTGATTACAAAGGGTTGGGACGTGGGTAATGATTTTGAGGATATCCTTGGGTATTTTCTGAGGGTCATGGGGGGTCTTTCTGGTTTTCTTGTGGCTTTGTTGCTGGTTTGTACCTGCTCGGGTGGGTTTAAATAGTATTCTGATATTTGCTCTGGTCCAATGTTTGTACAGCATACTTGTGAAATGTTTATGACCTGTGTTGGTGTTGGTGTTGCAATTTAAATAAACAAATTTGAACTAAAAAGGGTTCCAGGGGTGATCCGGGAAACTACAGACCGGTGAGCCTGACGGCAGTACCGGGAAAAATGGTAGAAACCATCATAAAGAATAAAATTAATCAGCATGTAGATAGTCATGGCCTAATGGGAGACAGCCAACATGGCTTTAGACAAGGAAGATCTTGTCTTACTAATCTGTTATGTGAATAAACAGATGGACAAAGGTGAGTCGGTCGATACAGTGTATCTGGACTTTCAGAAAGCCTTTGACAAAGTCCCTCATCAGAGACTTTTGGCAAAACTAAAGAGTCATGGGATAGGAGGCAGTGTACTACTGTGGATCAGGAACTGGTTAAAAGATAGAAAGCAGAGGGTAGGGCTAAATGGCCAATTTTCCCCAATGGAGTGGAGGAGTGACCTAGTGGTTGGGGCAAGGTACTTCAGGCCGGAAGGTCGGGGGTTCAAATCCCACTAGAGGACAGCAACCTTGGGCCGGAAGGACTGGGGTTTCTAGTCCCACAGGTGCTCCTTGTGGTCTTGGGCAAGCCACTTAACCCTCCATAGCACATGTTCCCTGTAAAATAGTTATCTCCAAGTTATAATGCCCTGTTCAATGTATTTTCAGTTTGCTCAATGTAAACCGCCTTGATATCATGAAAGGCAGTATATAAGAAATGTTAAATAAATAAATAAAATAAATGGAGAAAGGTGAATAGTGGTGTACCCCAGGAATCTGTGCTGGGTCCGCTGCTTTTTGACATATTCATAAATGACCTGGAAAGTGGAATAACGAGTGAGGTTATCAAATTTGCAGATGACACAAAACTATTTAAAGTTGTTAAACCCCAAGAGGATTGTGGAAAATTGCAAGAGGATCTTGATAAATTGGAAGACTGGGCATCAAAATGGCAGATGAAATTTAATGTGGAGAAGTGCAAGGTTATGCACCTAGGGAAGAACAACCCAAACTATGGTTACACGATGCAAGGTTCCACATTAGGACCACCACCCAGGAAAAAGATTTAGGCGTCATTGTGGATAACATGTTAAAACCCTCGGCCCAGTGTGCAGCGGTGGCCAATAGAGCAAATAGAATGCTAGGTATCATAAGGAAAGGAATGGAAAATAAAACAAGATATTATAATGCCTCTATATCGTTCCATGGTAAGACCGCACCTTGAATATTGTGTGCAATTCTGGTCGCCGTATCTTAAAAAGGATATAGCGATATTAGAAAAGGTTTAGGATAAGAGCCACCAAAATGGTAAAGGGGATGGAAGGATACTCCTTGAAGAAAGGCTAAAAAGGTTAGGGCTCTTTAACCTGGAAAAGAGACGGCTGTGGGGAGATATGATAGAAGTCTATAAATTAATGAACGGAGTGCAACGGGTAAACGTAGATTGATTGTTTACGTTATCAGAATATAGAAAGACTAGGGGACATGCAATGAAGCTACAGGGTAAACTATTTAAGACTAATAAAAGAAAATATTTTTTCACTCAACGTGTAATCAAACTCTGGAATTTGTTACCAGAGGATGTAGTAAAGGCTGTTAGTGTAGCTGGGTTTAAAAAAGGTTTGGACAAGTTCCTGGAGGAAAGGTCCATAAACCATTATTAAGAAGGAACCCAGGATATCAATGCTTGACCCAGTACTAGCATTGTGGAACCTGTGTCTTTTGGGGAAACTGCTAGGAACGTGTGACCTAGATTGGCCACTGTTGGAAACAGGATACTGGGCTTGATGGACCTTGGTCTGACCCAGTATGGCATATCTTATGTTCTTATGGCTTCTGAGATCAATACCCCTTGCACTACAGCTTTCATCCCCTCCCACACTATTACTGTAGCTACTGCCCCCCATCATTCACTGCTAAATATTCTTCAATAGCTGTCATCACCTTTTGAAGCACAACTTCCTCATCAAGCAGGGACTCATTCTTTCTCCAGAATTTCAATCCAGTCTGCCTACTCCCCCAACTTAGCTTTAACTCAATAGGGGCATGATCTGTCCATGTTATATCCCCTATCTCCACCCCCACTATGTTAGATACTTATAGGCAGTCCACCCAGAGCATGTCAATGCGACTATAACTTCAGCAGGGTACTGAATAGAACATATATGCCCTTTTACACCCTTCCTGACTCCAGCTATCCACTAAATTTAGTCCCTCAGTAAGGAACCCCAAAGCCTTCCGGTGTCTTCTGTTCCCACCCCCCTCGAGTTGTCAATCCTTGGGTCCCTTGTTATATTAAATTTTTCCCCCAGTATAATAGGAGCTTTGGCAAATGCACTTAATTTCTGAAAGATTTCATCAAAAAGAAACCCCCTGTTGTGTATTAGGGGCATATATATTGGCCAATATCACCTCCACGCCATCTTTGAGCAGGTCCAAAAACAGATATCTGCCTCCCTTGTCGGACCTCTATATGGTGTCCCACTGAAGTTAAAATCCCAACCCTCACTTTCCTCATGTGTCCCTGTTGTGCAGCCAGGAATACTTGGGTATTTTTCAAATGTGTTTCCTGGATATATATACAATGCCTGCCTTCTCCTTACCACCTCCCTCACTATTACACTGCGTTTGATCCATGTAGTTAACCCATTCATATTGATGGGGACCAAACAACCTTCTTTAGGTTTTCCCACTTTTGCCATATCTTGTCTGCCCATCCTTCCCTTGGTTTCCCTCATTCCCCTCCCCCTTCCCACCAAGTCCCCATGCCACTCTTGCCTCTCATCTCCTCTATGGAATAGTGACGTCTCTATCAAATCCCCTGCTGTATACTCACCCCTGTCATCTTCCAAACCCCCCCCCCCCCCCATGCTTCCCTTCAACCTTTCCCCAACTCGCATTCCTTTGAACACTACTTTCCCTTTGCAATTTCTTATGTTATTCCTCTCTATTTAATTCTTTTAGCTAGAAAGTCAACCGGGCAACCAAACCCAACCTTCATTATAACAAACATTTTTGCAATTATACCGTAACACTCTGAGTACCTATTCAGCTCACTCTTGATGCTTTCATCACTTGCTGCCGTTTCCTCTCCTTCTGTACTTTTTGCCATAAATCGGTCTGCGCTGGGACTCAGTCTGTCTCCATCTCTGAAATTGTGATGTCTACAATACCCAAATCCTTAAGCTCGCTGGCAACTTCAGATGGCATCTTGGCATTCTTGGTGATCCCGTTAACTGTGAACGCTAGTCCCACTGGGTAAATCCACCTGTATTTATATTGTTTTTGCCTTAACGTCTCAGTTATTGGATGAAATGCTGTTAGTCGGGCCAACATAGCCGCTGAAAGATCATTGTAAATCGAGATGTTACAGCCCTTCCATTCCATCCTGGCTTGTCCCCGCATTCTCTGCTTAATTCGATTTTTGATGCTATATTCATGCAGGCATAGGATAATGTCCCTTGGCCTCTGCTCATGTGGGGGGCTCAGTGCCCGATGCACCCTTTCGATCTTCATCTTTTGAATTAAATCTCGCGTTTCTCCCATATTTAAGATGTTTAAATACACCTCATGGGCCACTTCAAATGTGTTCTCATATTCCACCTTCTCCGGGGACACCCCCCCCCCCCCCCAAGGCCCAGTTCCGTGATCTCTGTCTGCATTTCTCTAACCAGCCCTCCAACCTCCATTTTTACATCCAGCAGCTCCACTATCCATAAACGCATATCCACTTTAGTTGACAGTTGCAAGTCCTTTTCTTCCCGTATCTCCTTGGACCTCATCATCTGTTCCCCTCCATTGGGGTGTCCTGCCATTTTCTGCTCTTCTCGGCCCTCGCTCTTACTTGTCTGGATCATGTAACCTCTCAAATCTGTTTTCCTACGTGGGGCCATCCCCAATTGCTGCTCACTTTGGTCACCACCCGTCCCACTCTTATACCATTTCGTAGCTTTTTTGGAGGCGTTTTGTGCTATTTTGTGGGTTTAGGATAACAGAGCTCTTGTTCAGCTGTCCATCCTGCATGGGTGATGTCACTTCCTCCTGCCACAGAAAATTGTTTTAATTCTTGCTGCAGAATCTAGAGTTAGAATCTCCCTTTGAACTGTCATAAGAATCCAGTCAGCTTTGTTCACACCTTCCTGGCTTACCTCCAGGGCCAGATTAAAAGGGGCAAGCCAGAGAGGCACTGGCTTGAGGAACCAAAGTTTGAGAGTGCATAAATCCTGTCTCACCGGCTCACCCCTTCACAGTGACATGTTACTTTGTTCTTGTCACTGTGCTGTCCTCTACTTCCTCTGTCTGACAGGTCTGAAGTGCATGACAAGGCATTTCCTGTTATTAGACAGGAAAAAAAACAAACCAGAAAAACAGGACATGCCTCTTCTCGCATTTCAGACCTGCCAGGCAGAGGAAGAAGAGGGGGACAGTCTAGCAACAGGAGCGAAGCAACATGCTCCTGCCACTGTATCCATGATCACGGGAAATGCCAGGGCAGATAGGAGAAGAGGCTGATATTGGCGAGTAGGGGTCTGGGAAAAGGTAGAAAAGGGCATATGTTGGAGAGACTGGGAGAAGACAGAGGCGGCCAGATGGTGGGGAGGCTGGGAGAAGGGAGAGAAAGACAGATACTATAAGGGGAGAGAGGTAAGGGCATATGCAGGGGAAGACACTGTGGAAGGTGAGAAATAGGTATGTGGGAAAAGGCAGGGGAATGGATGCTTAGGAAAGGGGAGAAAGAGGCAGGAGGCCAGATGCTGTAGACTAGAGGGAGACAGAAGAGCAGGGACTCAGACCTAAGCTAAGATTGACACTGTTGACCACAACACAGCCTTCTCCTTGATACCTTGTCCTCACTTGGTCTTAAGAACTCTGTGCTATCCTGGTTCTCTTCTTATCTCTCCCATCGCTCTTTCAGTGTTTATTCTGGTGGATCCTCCTCTATTGCTATCCTGCACTCAGTTGGTATCCTCCAAGGATCTGTCTTGGGTCCACTCATTTTCTCTCTCTATACCCAGTCCCTCGGTATGCTCATCTCTTCTCATAGCTTTCAGTACCATCTTTATGCTGATGATTCACAGATCCACCTTTCTACACCTGAAATTTCTCCAGCAATCCAGGCCAGGATCTCTGCATGCCTTTCTGACATTGCTGCTTGGATGTCTCACCACCGCTTGAAGTTGAACATTACCAAAACAGCTTCTTATTTTTCCCCCTAAACTCTCTTCTCCCTTTCCTTCTTTCTCAATTCTGTGGATCTCTCTATTCCTTCCTGTCTCCTCTGCTCACAACCTTGGGGTTGTCTGACTCCTCTCTCTCCTTTCCACACACATCCAACTGAAAGCTAAAATATGCCGTTTCTTTCTCTACCCCCAATTGATACAAATTACTCTATTGTAACATTAACATTAATGTGGTAACCAGCTTGCTGCAAGAATTGTGATACTTTCAAATCCTGCCAAAATGCTCGGAAAGTCTCAGACTTGTCGGCACGCAATACCTATATCGACTGGGGGGACCTGTCTGGAATAATGGGACAATAAGACAGTTCTTTTGAAGTTTCAAACCTATTTCTAAAAAGAACAACTAAAAAAGTGCGTAACAGCAGTTTTCAAGTAGCACCATTAAACAAGAATTGTGAGAAGACAGTTCATCACCCGATGGGCAGTTCCAAAGAATTGGCTAGATGTTTTATTTTTATGTAAGAGTTTTTTGGATTTAAAGTGAGGAATAAAATGGGTTGTGGGGAAAACCGATCTTCATTAGTGACGTCAATGGAAGAATATATAATTAGCGGAAATCCCGGGTACTCTGCATGCGTGGCGTTTTTTGGAGACATTCATTGTGTTGAATAACTTTAAGGTTGATAGCATCTGCAGCACCAGTATGAAAGCTTTTATGGGAACGGTAGGCTTTGGTTTTTATTCTAATCATGACAACTTATATACTTAATGTGGGAAATATTACATGGGTTTTACTTGTTGTTATCATTTTTTCCATTCGGTTGCAGTGACACACACCCCTGATGAAACTCATAATTGAGTGAAACGCAAGGGATGGCGCTGATGGATGGCGTTGGGGGAGTACATAAAGCTAAGTGAAAAGCACTCAAAGTTGGATGCAATCTAAGTACAGTTAGAAAGCATTATCTGTGAAAATATTAAACTTATGCTGGAAATAGTCATTGATGCTATCAGGCACCACTAAAAGATACTTAGGGGCTTGTTTACAAAGCTGCGGTAGCGGTTCGCGGTCGTTATCGGAGTGGCTCCGATAACGATCGCGAACCGCTACCGCAGCTTTGTAAACAAGCCCCTTAGTATCATTGTTTGCATGCCGGCAAGCCTAAGACTTTCCGAGCATTTTGGCAGGATTTGAAAGTATCACAATTCTTGCAGCAAGGTGGTTACTACATTAATGTTAATGTTACAATAGAGTAATTTGTATCAATTGGGCATAGTCTGCATTACTCTAAGAACTGACCTCACGTTCTTGTAGAATTAGTGTTTCTTTCTCTACAACATCAACAAAATTTGCCCATTTCTTACAGAACACACTACTAAGACACTTATCCACTCCTTAGTCACCTCCCGTCTAAACTATTGTAACATACTCCTTGCTAGTTTCCCTCTGAATCATCTCTCTCTCTCCTTCAATCTGTTCAACACTCTGCTGCACGGCTAATCTTCCGCCAGCCTTGTCATGCTCAGATTACCCCTCTTCTTAAGTCACTACATTGGCTTCCTCTCAGTTTCTGCATCCAGTTCAAACTTCTCCTATAAATGCATTCACTCTGCAGCTTCTCACTACCTGTCCTCTTATCTCTCCCTATACCATTCCTCGGGAACTCTGATCTTCTAGCAAATTGCTTCTAACTAGGGTTGCCAACCGGCCGGTTTTCAGCCAGCCTGGCCGGTTTTTCCATAGTTAGGCCGGCTGCCGGCGCAGAGGTAAAACCGGCCCTTGAAAAGCCGGTTTTTTGCTCTGGCCGCAAGATCGGAAGCAGCCAGAGCAAAAAAACGGCTTTTCTTCCGATCCGAAGAAGTCCGCGGAGTTAAAAAAAAAAAAAAAAACCAGCCCACACAGCGGAAGGCTTCAGAGGGAGCCGGGGAAGCCCGCGCGAGGCCCCGGCTCCCTCTGTATAGCCGCCAGCGTGAAGATCCTTTTCCTTCACGCTGGCGGCTGTTTCTGTGAAGCCGCGATTGCTGGGAAAGGTTAAAGGCAATAGGCAAAGGTTAAAGGTGATAGCTCGCAGAAGACACGAAGAAACCAGAAGAAAGTGACTGGAGCAATTGCAACTGAAAAATAAAATGCCCAAACAGAAGGTAGAAAAATACTTTTTATTTTGAATTTATTAACTGGAATATGTCTGGTCTGGGAAGTGTGTATTGCTAACATCTTTGCGTTTTTGTTTAGTGCAAGAGGAAATTACTTTATAGTTTTATTTCTCTAGTGTTGTACATTTCATGTTTGGCTTTTGGGGTTCCCAGTTTAATTATTATCTGACCAAGGAAGTTAGCCTACACGTATCCTTGGTAATTTTTGTGGGTGGGGCTGGGGGTGGGGCGGGGCAGGGCAGGGGTTGGACAAGGGGCGGAGAATGGGTGGAGCATGGCAAGTGTGACATGGAATATCTGCCCTGTGCCTTTAAAACACAGAAATCTGCTGGGTTTAGCTCAGATTCTGACAGGCAGGGAGATCAAAAGCTTCCCAGTTACCATAGGCAACCAAAACAGGCTGAGACACGAGGTCTGAAGGCACGCCTAGCTAGCAAACACTCCCCAGTTAATCAGGAAAACAGCTTTCACATGGGCAAGAAAACGCCCCTAAGGCTGTATAAAGAATGTCCAAAGCAAACAGAGTTAGAGCGGGGAGATCACGGAGACCAGGAAGTTCACGAGGAACAGGAAGCTGCAAGAGCTTGGCAAGTAAGAGGAAACTTGCAGGTCTCAGACGGAGGTTCAGAATACTCCTATGCTGACTCTGATTTACCTGACCCTTGGAGCAGAAAGCCAAGGAGGAATTTGCAAAGGGAAACAAAGCTACCTGCAACAAGAGAGGTTAGTTACAGGAAACACTCACCTCTGACGCAGTGTGAATTTCCCAGGCACAGAGCTCAGTGGAAGGAACGTGAGGCAGCTGGTAAGAAGCCATATATAATTGAAAAGCAGAGCTGCTGGAAATACTTACAACCCTGTGAGAGGGAAAGTAATTCAGTTGAAGATATTTGTATGATTGATGAGGATGAATGTATGTCCCTCAAACCCTGCAGAAGACTTCCAATAGAAAAGTCTGTCAGTACCAGAACAGGACAGTGTTATGAGCTAATGCCAGGCACAAGAGGCAGGAGATTGAAAAGCTACAAAGAGAAAGCAGGTTTGAACAGAGCTGTTTCTCCGTCCTGCTTTTATAAGCTGTCTGACAAGTACCTGCCTTATTGTGGAGAGGGCTGTGATGAGAGTTCAAAGACTGAATTAAGGAGGTTTCAAACTTTCTGCCCTAGAGAAAATAATGTGGTTGAGGAACCAATGATTACAGAACCAAGTAGCTTAACTCCATATATTGAAGAGATGGATTGCTCTTTGTTAATGGCTGATATAAGTTCCTCTCTGCGCTAGCTAAAGACAAGAGTGCCTTGTAGAGAGCTGAATGAGCACAGAAGAGACTGTCAGCATTTCATTTGGTTTCTGTTCAATGTAATTACTGTTTTTGTTCAAGCGAGAAGCTGTATTTTATTTTCTTCTTCAGTTTGCCAGAGGCATGGCTGTATTTTGAGTTCTTGTGTTTTGTACTGTTTTTGAAAATCCAAACCCCGGGAGGGGAATAAAATCCTTCTTAAAACCTGACTACTCAGTCTCACAACTACTACTTTTCATAAAGAAAGGTCAGCCCAGCAGTGTGACTGGCTGCCTATGCCTCAGTCCAGCCACTGCTGATGACACGAGCCACAGGTGTCGGGTTTTTCTCGGTGAAAATGTTGGCAACCCTACTTCTAACTGTGCACTTCTCTTCTATTGCTAACTCCAGACTTTGCTCCTTTCACCTTGCTGCTCCTTAATGCCTGGAACGCACTACCTGAGTCTGTACGTCAGGCACCCTCTGACCCTTTTCAAATCCAGTCTGAAAACTCACCTCTTCGCTGCCGCTTTCAAATCTCAACTCCCCTGATCTCCTTTGTGTTTCCTTACCATTCTCCCTAGCTGTATCCCATGTCTACAGCTACTATGTTGTCTGTCTTGACTAGACTGTAAGCTCTGATGAACAGGGACCATCATTTACATGTGTCTGTGCAGTGCTGCGTACATTTTGTAGCGCTATACAAATGTTCAGTAGTTGTAGCAGCAGCAGCTTGTGGGGATTTGGGGACTAAAACTGAGCAGGGATTAGGGAGGACAATGGGGGGGACTAGGAGATTGGGTGAGGGATTAGTAGGGCATTTGTGGAGGGGTTGGGAGCCAGCAGAAAGGAACAGAGGGCTACAGAAAGAGTGAGAAATAAAGGAAGGAGGCTAGTCTTTGAAGGAAGTAAAAGGAGAATGGGAATCTGGATAAGGATGTAAGACATGAGAAAAGGATTGGAGGTACGCAGGGGATGCGTGACAGGGAAAGAGCTGGGGTTGTGAGGGCGTGAGTAAAGATGGAGGAAATGGAGGCGAGAAGGTGGGTGAAAGACAGGGGGAATAGGAGGACTAGGGAAATAAGAGTAAGAAATGGAAAGCTGATAAGTAGTTGAAATGTGAAAAGAGGGTGACCAAAGACTGGAAGAAGGGGGAAATAGGAATAAAATCTAGGTATAGGTAAATAAAAAGGCAGATAGATGAAAGAAATGGAGAAAAAAAGATGAAGGATCATCAAAGATAAGATGTAGGGGAGGAAGAGAAGAAGACAAGGGGAGGAAGAGAAGAAGACAAGGAGAGAAGAAACAGAAAAAAGGAAATGAGATCCTGGAAAAGAACTTGAGAGAAAACCTGGTGTGGGGCCAGTCCCATTGGACGAGCCCTGATATCTCCACGGTTCATACCACAAGACTGGCCCGAAGATGTAGGCCCAAAAGCAAAAGTTGGCTCAGGAAGCCACAACCCCTTGAGCCAACCCCACTTATGTCATATTAAAACTGGACAAATGAAAGTTGTTCCGATCACAACTGTGCTTCAGTTTGGGTTTTTGTCTTTGATAAAGAAATTAGAATATGCATACTCTAAATCTACTCAAAAGAGACCTGCAAGTTTGCTTTTATTCTGAACACACAGTTGTTCAGAAACAAGGGCAGAGAACAGACATCAAAATTACAGTGTGTGGTGTTCGAATAATCAGCAAGCAAAGCAAAGCAAAGCAACCAGAGACATAACCACTAAAAGGAGCAAGCTTTACTGCAACTATGGTTAGGTGCCCCATTCCAGGGACAGATCTATTAAATGGAAGATAAAAATAATTATCACAGCACAGCCCCAGGGATTAAGGTCTACAGCAAACAAGATGCTTGCTTTCTCCCAAAGCACTTCTCTCCCTAAATCCCTATTTGGGATTTAGAAACATTTCCAGCAAATATCAAATCCTGAATCTGAAAGGGCATCAAGTAGTCCTGCACAATTGAAAAATAAACTCATGCAGGATTTTAGGACTGCAATCCCCCATTTTCTGGCTTCATGTTTAAGGAATTTGTTAATATAACATATGGCATTAATTATCTTTATCTTTTCGCAGACATGCAAAATTGTTCTTTCGAAATAAGGTGCAGAAAGGTCATAGAGCAGGGGTCTCCAAATCCGGGCCTGGAGGGCAGCAAACCAGTCAGGTTTTCAGGCTGTCCCTAATGAATATGCACGAGATAAATTTGAATACAATGGGGCAGTGCATGCAAATATATCTCGTGCGTATTCATATGGGGCATCTTGAAAATCTGACTGGTTTGCGGCTCTCCAGGACCGGAATTGGAAACCCCCATATACAGAATGCTCGTTAGTATGATGTCAGTACAAAATGCAGACAAAAAGCCAAAAACACTCACCCACACGTTTCAATCACTGCTCTGCTTCATTTGAATCTGCTCTCAAACACTTACGCAGTAAACAATGAGGAAAAAAGCAGCAGCCACACACACACAGAGCAAAAGCTATTATTTGCCTTGATAAGTAAACCCACAATGCATTGACAAAGTAAAAGACATACATGAGTGTTAAGAAAGACTATTGCATCTGAAATTATAACAAAACGCGCTACCCTATCTATGCAAGTTACTTTCTCCTTAACTGAAGGACAGCCCCCTTGCCCTTTAAAAGGGTGGGAGACTGACACCTTAGATCAGTGGTTCTCAACCTTTTTTGTACCGTGACCCCTTTTACCATTGGTCAACTTGTGGTGAACCACAATGATAAATTCAAATGCGTCTCTTTTCCTTTACCGTTAACGCATTGTCGCTGTAATCATTTATTGAATTATTAATATATTATAGGCCTTTCCAATATGTTTTTATTTATAAAATTTACTTATTTAAACCACAATAATTAATCGCAATAACAAGTAACAATATTTGATTTCAAAATTATGATGATTTTGTAGTCAAATCACTAATATGAAATAAAATTATTTTTTCTACCTTTGTTGTCTGACCAATTTATTCTCTGATCATGCTGGTCCCGATCTGAGGCTTCTGCTTTCCTGTCTTCTCTTAGCTCTCTTTCTGTGGTTCTATGGTCCATCTGCCATTTCTTCTCTTTTCTTTCGTTTTCTTCACTTCTTTCCATCAACCTATTTCCAGTCCCAGTAGCCCTCCCTAGTATCAGCCCCTTTCCAGTCCTCACTCTCAGTACCTTCCAATGTCAACTTGCATTCCCATGACTGCCACTGGTGTCCATTCCCTTTCAGTCCCCCTCCTTCCCCACTGACCAGTCCCTTCTAGTACAAATACCATGGCAGCCCCTCTCAGATCCGCTCCCTTCCAGTTCCATTCTCCCATCCCCTCGTATCAGCCCATTTGTAGCCTTAGCCCCCAGTTTTCTTCCAGGGCCAGCAGCTCTACCCTTCCCTCCCCACAATCAGCCCATTCCCAGTTGAAGCCCCCCCAATCAGCTTGCTTCCAGTGCTAGTCCCCCCTCAACCCCATTACCAGTGCTAGCCTCCCCTAATCAGCCCAATACCAGTACTATCCCCCATCAGCTCATTACCAGTCCTAGCCTCCCCTAATCAGCCCATTTCCAGTGCTAGTCCCTCCTCAACCCCATTACCAGTGCTAGGCTCCCCTAATCAGCCCATAACCAGTCCTAGCCTCCTCTAATCAGCCCTTTTCCAGTCCTAACCTCCCTGATCAGTTCATTTCCAATGCTAGCCCCCCATCAGTCCATTATCAGTGCTACCCCCCCCCATCTGCCCATTACCAGTCCCAACCCCCCCCCCTTGATCAGTCCATTCCCAGTCCTAGCCTTCCCTAATCAACCCATTACCAGTCCTAGCCCCTCCCCCATCTGCCCATTAAGCATAGTTATTCACCTGTAACAGGTGATCTCCAGAAACAGCAGGAATTTAATCTTCACATACGGATATCGTCGGTACCAATGGAGCCTGCGTGGGAACGCTCCCCAGTGTCCAATAGGAAAGCTTTTGGGAGCATCCCACAGCGCCTGCGTGCTGCCTTCCCACCTTTCTCAACTGTCCCTCTCCAGGTGAGTTTATAGCTGAGACAAGAGAGAGATACAACTCCTAGGGGAGGTGGACGGGTTGTGAAGACTAAATTCCTGCTGCTCCCAGAGATCACCTGTTACAGGTGAGTAACTATGCTATCTCCAGGAACAAGCAGGAATGTAGTCTTCACATATGGGGACTCCCTAGCTGCAGATGCCAGGGAGATGGCCCCAGAAAGTTGTGTGCCCTTGTGAAAGGGCTCCACTTCCCCCCATGGATCTCTGCCAACCTACCAGGGATGGTGGGTAGGAGTTGATTAAGTCTGGAACAGGTGTTGAAGAACAGCCTGACTGAACAAGGCATCCCGGCAGGAGTCCTTGTCTAAGCAGTAATGGGCTGTGAAAGTATGAACCGAAGCCCAAGTAGCTGCTCGACAGATGTCGTCGATAGACAGAGTGAAGATGAGCCATTGAGGCTGCCATGGCTCTCACATTGTGAGCTGTGACATGGCCTTCAAGAGGAAGGTTCTTACTCTCATAAGCAAAAGATATACACTGTGCAATCCAGTTGGACAGTGTCCTTTTGGAGACTGGAAGCCCCAAATGACTAGGATCAAAAGCAACAAAGAGTTGAGAGGATTTTCTATGTTGCTGTGTCCTTTGCAAGTAAAAGGCCAAAGCTCTTTTACAGTCCAAAGTATGAAGGTTCCTTTCTGCATTTGAGGCGTGAAGCCTTGGAAAGAATACAGGAAGGTAAACACCTTGGTTCAAATAAAAAGGCGAAACTACCTTTGGCATAAAGTGTGGATGAGTCCTAAGGACTACCTTATCATGATGGAACCTTGTATAAGGAGGATCAGCCAACAAGGCTTGCAATTCACTGATGCGACGTGCTGATGTGATTGCAATGAGAAAGATAACTTTCCAGGAAAGGAATTTCAAAGAGGTAGTGGCTAATGGTTCAGATGGCAGTTTCATGAGCTATCCAAGTACCAGATTCAAGTCCCATGCCACTGGTGGTGGCTCAATGGGAGACTTCGTTAACAGAAGGCCTCTCATAAATCTCGCTTTGAGAGGATGAGAGGAAATAGGTTGTCCATTTAGAGGCTTGAAAGAAGCTGCAATAGCACTCAAATGGACTCTCACTGAATTAGTCTTAAGCCCTGCATTTGATAAATGAAGGAGGTACTCCAGTAATGATTCCAGAGGTATCGCAAGAGGGTTAAGACCCTTCTGCGACCACTATATGGTAAACTTTTTCCACTTAAATGCATAAGAGCATCTTGTGGAAGGTTTCCTGGAAGCATGAAGGATATCCTTTACCCTCTGGGAAAGGTTAAGACCATGAAGTTCTAGGCTTTCAGCAACCAGGCCCTGAGATGCAGAGACTGGGGATTGGGATGCCATAGCATCCATACCTCTTGAGAAAGGAGATCTGTAGCAGATCCTAACTCCAGAGGCGGAGCTTGAGAGAGATGTAGGAACAGAGGGTACCACATTTGCCGTGGCCAATGTGGAGCTATGAGGATCATATGACCTCTGTTAAAGCTTCAGAGACAGAGGTCATATGATCCTCATAGCTCCACGTTGGCCACAGCAAATGTGATACTTTCTGCGGTTTCAGGGGCATCGAGGCCGTGAGAAGAGCCACCGGACTGCATTCAATAGCCAAGAATCTCTGGTCTATCGACGCTGCCGATGCTTGGGTATCGGTGCCGGATGAAGCAGCCGGAACCCTAGAGCATGTCACCAGTAGTTCTGTCGAGGTTGAGGCCTCGAGAACATCCTGGAGCCCCGTTAGTGTTTGGGAAGCCGAAGCCTCCCGCCAGGGCAATTTTGCTGGTGAAAGTCCCTCAAGGGCAACGCCAGAGGCATCTCGATGCTTAGAAGGAGATCTACCCTTTGAGGACCGGCCAGATTTATGTTTAATTACCTGAGATCCATGGGAGGAAGATGAAGCCCTGGAAGACGTCGATGCCAGAGGCTGCATCGGAGGGAAAAAGGGTGCTAAGTTTAGCAGCTCGGTTTTGCCGGCCCCTTTTCGACATCATCCCATAGGCAACACACTCTGAAATAGAGTGGTCAGGACCTAAACATTTGAGGCAGCACTCATGGGTGTCTGTGACGGAGATGGTACCGCCACACTTAGAACACTTTTTAAAACCCAAAGCGGGTTTTTCCATTTTAAGGGAAAAAAATTGGGCCTAGTGCCCAAAATGGCACGTAGCACCCGAAAAGAAAATTACTGGAGAAAGACTCCGGAAAATAGAAATTACACTTACCTGGTAATTGTCGTTCCTTGAGTGACGACAGTTTAGTCCTCCACCTCTGGGTTGTGCACCTCCTCCTGCAGCTTGGAGACTGGGCTTGTCAAACTCATGACATCACTGGATATAGCCTGCTGGTATCTACCATCAGCCCCCAGTGTACTATTGACAAAGCAAACTCAAAGGAACAACCAACAAGTAGTTATACCACAACTTTAATCAAACTATACATTCCTCAACCAGAGGGACCTTTTTCACTCTATTTATTTTCATTCTCTTATATACCGCGCTATTCTGCATCAGTGCGGTTTACATTGAACAAACTGAAATTACATTGAACAGGGCATTATAACTTGGAGATAACTATTTTACAGGGAACATGGGCTATGGAGGGTTAAGTGGCTTGCCCAAGACCACAAGGAGCACCTGTGGGACTAGAAACCCCAGTCCTTCCGGCCCAAGGTTGCTGTCCTCTAGTGGGATTTGAACCCCCGACCTTCCGGCCTGAAGTACCTTGCCCCAACCACTAGGCCACTCCTCCACTCTATTATTCTATCTTTTATTTATTTATACATTTATTTTTTATATTTTATTTTACGTTCACGTTTCTCTCATTCTATCACCTTTCCTGTGCCACTCTGTCACTTAAACAAGAGAGAAGAAAACAATCTATCAGAGGGGAATACTCACTGTGATCCAGAATCTGAAAGGACTTCTCCACTCCTTGAAATTGATGTTCCACTCCGTCTGAAAATAAAAAACTCTGAAGAAATCACCCCCCGGGCGGGAATGAGGACTAAACTGTCGTCACTCAAGGAACAACAATTACCAGGTAAGTGTAATTTCTATTTCCTTATCGTTCCTCCAGTTTAGTCCTCCACCTCTGGGATGTATCAGAGCAGTAATTATTAGGAGGGACCTTTCTATCCGGATCGCTACTCCGCCTAGCCGAAACAACCATTGCTCGCCGCCAGAACATCTAGGCGATGAAAATTACTGAACGTAAAAGAGCAAGACAACCAAGAAACCGGTCCACAAAATGTTACCGGCGTACCCAAACTGCATTCCACTCAGGATATCGCTTGCGCTCCAAAAGAGTGAACCCATAAGCCCCCTGGCCCTGAACAGCCTAGCAACACAGAAGCTCATGCCCTTGGTTCTACCATTCTTCTAGCGATGGATGCCTTCGCCACTGCTTCGTCTTAGCGAAAACCCCCTACTAGCCAAAATAGACGGTCGCAACTATGGAGATTCGTAAACTCTTAAATAGTACCACAGCACTCTCTCTATGTGCAAGTAGCGCAAACCACGGTCAAAGACGCTCCCCTGCGCCGAACCTAGAGCTAGAAGAGCAACCGCTTGCCCCTCCAACCACGTTGAGATTCCACAATGGCACCAACACGCTACGCAACGGCAGCCGCCTGGATACTGCTTTAAGATACGCCACTCATCAGCTTGAGAACCCAGGGCCAGCCCCTGAACTCTGCCTCTATAGCAAAACAGAGCTATTACCTGACCATTTAAAGAACTGGCTGCCAGACCGCACCTGGAAATTATTGTAAGCAGTTATGTTAGAGATACCATGTGAATTACAGGATCACCAACCTATCCTAGATCATTGAAATGGCTTAATCCAAGCAAACTAGCAACTTAGCTTGCTGAACGTCCACTCTCAACAGAAGCAGAGACAAATCTAGAAGATAGCGTTTCGGATATGAAAACCAACATGACTTCAACTCCCCCTGGACGGCTGAAGTTAGTTAGTTTGCAGGCATGAACACAGCAAAGCCAAACCGCCTGTAAGCTTACCTGTTGCCTATGCTTTTGCACCCTTTGCTTACCCTCAACTTTACACCCCCAGCCAAATATCTGGGTGTGTGGAAGCCGGACATAGCTCTTAACACCACACATGCATTTGAAAACCTAGTGACTCACCGTATCCTTGCAGCAACCCATTTAATCCAATCCTAACCAAGGGATCACCCAAATTCAAAATTCAAGGTGCCATTATCTGTGAACTAGAGGAAGGGAGACCTATTATATATTTAATCACAAAATTTAATCATAAAATTTCATTGCCGCCGATCGACACCCAAATGATATCCAGACTGCAACTGCTCCATACCAAAGAGGACCCCATGTAATGGCTATCTGTGGGCACACCTCCAGCTGACGCCACCACATTGTCTGCTTTTGCAATGGGCGCCACAAAAAGTGCCTGCCGCCGAGATTGCACCAAAGCGACCCGAGCCTCTGAGTCCTCCTACATGACCGCCCCGCCTGAATCTCCCTGCTCTTCTAGGCAAAGCCCTTATTCGGAATCACCAGGCAGAGGATGCTCCACCCAATCCTTTGGTTCAGAACCGAATGCTTGGCATGCCTGCTTAACGCCCTCCGTTGAAACCAGTGGATCCACCAATGTGCCCAGCGATTGCTCCAAACCTCACATGCGAAAAGATCCTCGCCAGATGTCCCCTGCCTGTGAAAGTGGCCAACGTGAACATCGGGAGCCCGTCTTCCACAAGATCCCCTGGGGAAACCCCAGAGAAGGGGTCGCCCACCTACGCGGGATATATGGGACATTTGTTCGGAGAATTTATCTTGTGCGACCAACATTTTTTACAAAGACCTTTAGTCAAGGGTGCATGCAAGCTCCAGCTCCTTAAAGTTTGTTTGTTTTTTTTGGGGGGGGGGTTTGTTTTTTATTAGTGCCATCAAGTCAGCAGTGACTCATAGGGATCCAGCCACCTCTGGGATTTCTTGGCAATGTATCAACGGCAGTAGATTGCCAGCCTTTTCTTCCTGAGGCAATGGAGGGTAAAGTGACTTGCCCAAAGTCACAAGGAGTGCCAATGGGAATCGGACCCTTGATCTTCTGGGTACTAGACAGTTGCTCTACCACTAGGCTACCCCTCCACCGCAACTACCTCCAGGGCTCCCGCCAATGTCCCGAATACCTAAAGATAGCCCCTAGCCGATAGCGCCAGCCCTTACCCCCAAGAACTCTATGCCTTGAGATGGACTAAGCAATGCCTGACCGCCTTGACTACCCTGCCTAAGCCTGAAGAAACTTGATTCCTCTGTTCGAAAATGGGACACTCTCGGCCCTGGATCTTGGACGATTGCCAGGGTGAACTAAGAACCCTTCTTACCGCAGAGCCGCCACAACCACCCCAAGACATTGGTGAGGGTGCGTGGAGCCGTTGCCAGACTGAAGGGCAAAACTAGACCCATAAAAGGTACCCAGGGAAAGGCCAACCTTAGAAACTTCTGATACGCCGCCCTTAGCAAAATGTGCAAGAAAACTCCGTAAAGGTGGCGGGCCGTTATGAACTCCTCCAGCGAAACTGCCAACGCTACTGACTGCAACTTCTGCATAAGACAGACGCCCGGAGCCAGCGATTTACTTCCTTGGGATCTAGAGAAGGATGGGGAGGCCCGTCTTTCCTTCGGACCTATGAAATAAATAGAATAGCGCTACCACCCAAGCTCTGCCGTATTCAGAACCCGGTAGAAAGAAAAAGACTCCTGAAGAATTCCTCCTGCTGACTGAACCACCACTCGGACTCGCCTTGCGCCATTGTGGTCTGCGGGCAGTCGTGGAAGAGGCATTCGAGAAACCCCTTCCTGCACTTCGAAAACCCAGACACCTCTGAGCTCTGGAAGCCCATGTACCTTGCTGGGTCACTCCTAAATGAGCGGTAATTCACCGGCCATAGACAGATGGAAAGATTTCATTTTCCTATCCCCTAACTCTCCAGCTATATACCCTTCTAGCAGCAGGTACCTCCTGTTTTCCAAAGAGGTGTAACTGCTACAAACCTCTACTCATTATTATTTTTTTTAAACACAGCCTTATTCCTGTATCAGAATTTGGGACAGATTGTTCCCAGAAGACAGTCACCACATATCCACTGTGCCGGTACCCTGACCAGGCACCCTGCAGTCCGACCTTCGCGCAGCCACCACCATGGTCTAGCTGGACAGGCGTTCCCCACCTGCCTGCAGCAAGACCTCATGTGCTGAGTATGGTTAGAGCTGTGGAATACAGTGCTTAAGGGTCAATTGGGATTTACACTCTGTGACCCCTCTCCTACCAGGCCCTAGGGCAACTACAGGCGACACATTCATCTCTCAATCATTCTTTCACGCAGCTATCATACACTAACAGCTGTCAGACCCTTCCTGCACTGAACAATGGTAGGCACTCCCTCCACCGCCTGTCCCTGGATTTCAGGAACTATCTGGCCACAGCCATAGCCTGCAAGACTGCCGAAGCCATCCAGAACACACAGGCAGTGGTCATGAAGTAACCCCCTATATCAGCGCCTGAAATTTGCCTTCATAAAGAGCTACTCGAGGGCTACTTCTGTAACCTCCTGATGTAGCCCGCCAAGGGCGGCAGCACTTATTCAGACAGTTAAACCTATTGCTTTCTTCCCTGCAGAAAGCCGTGCTACCCGGAGATACTTATGATGGATAACTAAGTGGATGCTGGGATCCTGTCCATTAAGGTGGCTAGGCCCCCTGAGAGATGAAAACACTGTGACGCTTACAGTTTCCCTAAAACTGCCACTATCAGCATAAAAATTCTGCCTTTCTCCGACCCTGACAAAGAAGTTTCTGGGCAGTCCGGAAGCTCCTACCCTGAATTAAACCCCTCTGTTGTCTGAATTAGAAAGGTCTCAATAACAGAGTCAAAATAAAAAAGTCACCTCTAAGAGAAAAAACAAGCGCTCCCACTAGTCAGGGCAGCAATACGAGCACCCCTCCCCCAAAGGGGAACAGCATCCTAAAGACTACACACTGGGTAGTAAAATACATACTCTGCTACCCGTACCCATACACCATGTCCACATAATGCCGAGAAATTTTCATACCTTGGACCAGAGGCTGAAACGTTAACTCTATTGGGGCTTTGTGCTTTCAAAATTATGCCAGCAGGAATTTCCCCTCCTGCAGAAAGCTCATCTGCCCAGGTGTTTCACCTTCTTGCTCTGCAAACACAGTATGCCCTTGTGCTTGTCCTGCATAGCCTTGCTTTAGGTCATGTCTATGTGACTGCCAAAAAGCCCGCTCTTTTTTTTTTTTTGCTTGCATCTATAGTCTTGCCGATTTCCTACCTCCTGAGCCATGCTAATGCCGTTAACTAATTAATAAAGAAACACTGGTCAATAACCCCCAAAGGAAAAAAATAAAAATAACCTTACTGCAATTGATAGCGAGTGATAAGCTACACCAGGCCTCGATGCGATTCGAGCCGCGGACAGCCGCCACGCTGTAAAGCCTGTCGGCACAAAATGTCCGCCGCAGACAGAAACCCTGAATTGGCGCCAAAACTGTCTGCCTCACCAAACAAAAGGTACTCCCATCCTCCGCGCGGTCCGTTGACGGCGCAGTCCCCAAAAGAAAAATGACTCCGTCTCTCACCGTGCATCTCTCCGTTCCAGCTCCAACGACCCCGCTGCATACCGGGGCGAGTGGACAGTCGCGGATCGAGCTCTTCTTTCATCCGCCTCTTGTTCCCCTGCAGAGTGGAATCTCTGGACTGAGAGAAGCCCATTGTGTCCTGCAGCGCTCCCCTCCGTACAGGCAGGAAGGGGAGAAACTGCCAGGGGAATTTGTGCCGGCGCACCAAGAGGGAAAGAGGAGGCAGACAGCAGCCGGATCAAACCCTACTACTGGGATTTTTTTTTTCAAGGATTAACCACCAGAAAAAAAAATAAATGAAACGAAACCATAGAGATCAAACCAAACTTTAAACTTTAAATTAAATAACTATCCTAACTGTTCCTAATCAGTTCTTCAAGTGAGCCCAGCACCTAGGCTCACTACGTCCTCCTGCTGCATGGAGACTGGACACACTGGGGGCTGATGGGAGATACCAACAGGCTATATCCAGTGATGTCACGACTTTGACAAACCCAGTCTCCAAGCTTCAGGAGGAGGTGCACAACCCAGAGGTGGAGGACTAAACTGGAGGAACGATAAGGAACAAAGTTGTTTTGGTTTTGTTTTGTTTTTGGAAAAAAAGAAAAGAAGAACCGGCGGTACCGGTATAGCGTCGAGGGAAGGCAGACGCGACCACAAAAAAGAAGAATAAGGAGGGAAATTTTCTGCAGTGACAGGATGTGCAACCTGTCGGCTCCCCAGAAAACGAAGAACTGGAGAGGGACAGTTGGGAAAGGTGGGAAGGCAGCACGCAGGCGCTGTGGGATGCTCCCAAAAGCTTTCCTATTGGATGCTGGGGAGCGTTCCCGCACAGGCTCCGTTGGTACCGACGATACCCATATGTGAAGACTACATTCCTGCTTGTTCCTTGAGATTAATCCTAACCCGCACTGTCTCTCCCCTCTGTCCAGCATTTATCCCCCATCTGTCCAGTATGTCCCCGTCTCTTCCCTTTGTCCATGTCAGCCCCCCTCCCTCCCTCCATGTCAGCCCCCCTGTCCATGTCAGCCCCCTCCCTCCCTCCATCCATCCCTCCATGTCAGCCCTCCCTCCCTTCCTCCATGTCAGCCACCCTCTGCCATGTCAGCCCCCTCCCTCCCTCCCTCCCTCCATCCATCAATGTCAGCCCTCCCTCCCTCCCTCCATCCATGTCAGCCCCCTCCCTTCCTCCCTCCATCCCAGACCCCTCCCTCCCTCCATCCATCCATCCATCCATATCAGCCCCCCTCCCTCCCTCCCTCCATCCATCCATGTCATGGTAAACAACTTCCTTTGGAGGCGGGACAATGCTGCACAGAGCCCGTTAAGAGGCAGGAAGGCTCCGCAACGGTTTTACAGGCATAGCCGCGGTTCCCTAAGAGAAGGAGGCGGCGGTGAGTTGCCGCTGCCGAGAAGCAGACTTGGCAGCGGCAGCAACTTGTGCGTTTTGTTTTGGGGTTTTTTTGTTTTTCTTAACAGCAGAGTGAGGCGATCCCCGCTAAATCCTGTGGCGACGGTCGTGACCCACAGGCTGAGAACCGCTGCCTTAGATAGAAAAGGATACCCTTTTCTAATAGGTTAATCATTGGTCAAGGACTCCATATCCAAAAACAAATCCAGGCAGGACAGAAAAAGGTAGGGGGCAGAAGGAAGGGGAAACAGCCTCAGGAGAGCTCCAGCTCTGCAGGAGTCAGTCCAAAGCATTTCTAGTAGTATTGTGCTCATACAAGGCACTAGGCTTAGATATATGCTACAGCTGGCAGGATTTAGGAAAGTGAGCTGTATTATAGAAAACCCTTCTCCATTTCTACTTCTTTGTATGGGAACACAGCCTTCAGCAAGGCACATAAAGCAACCATGCCTAGTAGAAACGGCACGACACATTGAGTAGCATACAAGCTACAAGCATTCACTTTTCCTGCTCCCTCCTCACTCTTTGTTAATATAAAGGCTGCACTCTATTTAAAAAACATAAACACAGATGAGATGTATTCCTACAGGGTGAAATTGGCTATGCCAGACCTGGTTGCTTTAAATAACTTTGCAGCAGCACTAAAAAGAATCAGAGAAGTCACATGTTGCTGCTCATCATGGAGGCTAGTTACTACTCTGTGGTAAAATATTACACTGTATCGTTGCTTAATTTACTATGAGAGTCACTAATCCAAGGTAACTCCGGACCACAGGTTAGTAACTTCCACAGTATAAAAATAATAACACAATTTGCAATGAACCTCACAAGCTGCATTATTCTTTTCTCTGGGATCATCAGACCCAAAGCTCCTTCTTAAAAAGGGGCTACAGCAAAAGTTCCATGTGCCCCCACAAGACACCTCTACCCTCCCCTTAGAACCCCAGGACTTACTGGAGGGTTCCCTGTCATCTAGTAGCTGAGGAAAGCATGATCCCTAGTCACTCATGCACCATCTGACTCAGGTTCAAAATGGCCCCTAGTAACCCCTAGTGGTACCAGACAGAGCAGGAGTGACTGGGGATCACTCTTGCCCCAGCTGCAGGGCACCAAGTAACCCCTCCCCCCAGTAGGCCCTGGGGAGGTTGTGGAGAAGAGGTGATTTGCATAGAATTTTCCTTCCAGCCCCTTTAAGAAGGCTCCTGGGGAGGAAAAATAATGCCAGCTTTGAACCACTTATTTTTCCAGGAATAAACACTGTTTCAATGCTAGCTGCATTATTTGTTTATATAATGAGGTACTTTGCATATATGTACATTACACAATAAAGAGATGCACATCAACTTTAATGTGCATTATGGCAGAGCACAACAAATCCCAGGTGCCAGGCTGCCATGGCGATTAGAAGTTTGCACCAGATGCCTGGGATTCTCTTAAACCCCCCCCCCCCCCTTTTCCTTTTAAGCACGTGGCGCTTAGGCTTAAGCACCTATTGTCGAGGGTTCAGCAGCTCGTAAGTTATCTGTAAGCATGTTTTTTTGCACATGTGCACACAAACATATGTAAGCATAGACAAACACAAGTATGTGAGGCTACTTAAATATTGTGGTTCAGCTCTTTTGAATTTTTTTTCCATTAGCCTTAATATAAAAACATCCAACAATGCAGAAGAAAACAAGAAAATGCGAAAGACCACCCCTGCACATGAAAAAAAGAGGCGGCTCTCTGGGCGCTATCAGCCCAAAACAAAAAAAAAACAGAGTTGTGGAAGTTGGTGGGTGGTGTCAGCTGCCTAACTGGGGTGATGTCATGAAGTTCATGACATGCTCAGTCTCCAAGCTGCTGATGGGGATCAATTACCCACAGGTAACGGGACTGGACTGGGGGAATGACAAGGAAGTTTGGATTACTTCTTAATCGAGAAATCAGCCTGAACTTCCTCCATCGCTGGGCTCCACCATACAGAGCCAATTGTGGTGGGTAAAGTGTGAACAAAAATGAGCCACTGATCTAGCTTGGACATCCAAGTGGTAATGCTTCACGAATGTGGTTAAGGAAGACCATGTTGCAGTTCTACAAATATCCAAACACCGACAGAGGACAACTCAGGACACAGTCAGGGCACAAGTAGAATGGGTCTTTAACCCTGAAGGAGCTGGTTTGCCTGCCTGCAAATAGGCCAAAGAAATGGCTCCTTATACATTGCCTGACCTTTGCAAGAACTGGCAAAACAGAAGTTATTTGTCAGAGCTGGATGGCATTACTCGGGTACCTGGAAGAGACTAACACCCTTCAGATATCCAGCAACCAAAGGAGTTTGTCCTTCTTGGAACACTGAACCAAGTTAAAAGGATAGCGCAAAAAAAAAAAGTATATATATTTTTTTTTTGCCTGCTTAACATGAAAGGGCATTACTACTTTGGGCAGAAAGAATGGCATTGGCCACAAAGCAACTCCCTCAGTTGAAAAGGACAAGAATGGATGATGACAGAAAAGGGTCCAACTCAGGATGTTATGCACAGAGGTCATGGCCATCAAAAAGATGGCCTTTACGGTAAAGCACAGTTACTTACCTGTAACAGGTGATCTCTGGGAACAGCAGGAATTAGTCCTCACATATGGGTACGTCGGTACCGACGGAGCGTGCGCGGGAATGCTCCCCAGCTTCCCAGAAAGAAAGCTTTTGGGGCATCCCACAGCGCATGCACGCTGCCTTCCCACCTTTCCTACCAACTCTTCTCAGTTCGAGTTTAAAGCTGAGACAATAGAGAGAGAGGAAAGGAAAGACAGAGAGAGATACAACTCCTAGGGGAGGTGGGAGGGTTGTGAGGACTAATTCCTGCTGTTCCCAGAGATCACCTGTTACAGGTAAGTAACTGTGCTATCTCCAGGAACAAGCAGGAATGAGTCCTCACATATGGGGACTCCCTAGCTAAGATGCCTGGGAGATCCCCAAGGGTATGAGACCCTGAAGGGTTCCTCGTCTTCCTATGGATCTCAGGCATCCATTAAGGGAAGGAGAACAGGAGTTGTTCAAGAATGGAACAGGTGTTTGAGGACAGCCTGACCAAAGAAAGCATCCCGGCGGGAGTCCTTGTCCAAACAGTAATGGGCTGTGAAGGTATGAACCGAGGCCCAAGTGGCTGCTCGTCAGATCTGGTCAATGGACACAGAATGAAGATGAGCCATAGAGGTGGCCATGGCTCTCACATTGTGAGCTGTGACATGGCCCTCCAGAGAAAGGTTCTTACTCTGGTAAGCAAAAGAAATACACTGAGCAATCCAATTGGACAGTGTTTTTAGAGACTGGAAGTCCTAAATGAGAAGGATCAAAAGCAACAAAAAGCTGGAAAGACTTTCTATGTTGCTGTGTCCTGTGTAAGTAAGAAGCAAGAGCTCCTTTACAATCTAGAGTATGAAGGTTCCTCTCTGCACTGGATGCATGAGGAGCTGGAAAAAAGACAGGTAAATATACCTCTTGATTAAGATGAAAAGGTGAGACCACTTTAGGCATAAAGTGAGGATTTGTCCTAAGGACTACCTTATCATGATGGAACCTTGTATAAGGTGGATTAGCCACTAAGGCCTGCAGTTCGCTGATACGGCAAGCAGAAGTGACTGCAATAAGGAAAATAACCTTCCAGGAAAGAAATTTCAAGGAGGTAGTGGCTAAGGGTTCAAAAGGTGGCTTCATAAGCTGACCAAGAACCAAGTTTAAGTCCCATGCCACCGGAGGGGGTCGAATGGGAGGTTTAGTTAAAGTTAGGCCTCTCATAAATCTTGCAATAAGAAGATGAGAGGAAACAGGTTGTCCATTGATAGGCTTAAGGGATGCTGCAATAGCACTTAAATGGACCCTTACTGAATTCGTCTTAAGGCCTGCATTGGAAAGATGCAGGAGATATTCTAATAGAGAATTCACAGGAAGTGCCAGAGGGTCAAGACCCTTTTGAGCACACCAAATGGAAAATCTTTTCCATTTAAAAGCATAGGAACGCCTAGTGGAAGGTTTCCTTGAAGCATGGAGGATATTCTTCACTTGCTGCGAAAGATTGAAGTCTTGAAGGTCTAGGCCTTCAGTAACCAAGCTCTGAGGTGAAGGGACTTGGGGTTTGGATGCCACAAAGTCCCCTCCTCCTGAGGCAGAAGGTCTGGAGCAGCTCCCAAGTCCAGGGAGGGGGCTTGGGAGAGATGCAGAAGTAGAGGGTACCACACTTGGCGTGGCCAGCATGGAGCTATGAGGATCATAGATCCTTGATCCCTCTGAAGTTTGAACAGAGTCTTGGGAATCAAAGGAATGGGTGGAAAGGCATACAGGAAGTCCTGACCCCAATGAAGAAGGAAGGCATCCTTGGCCGGAACTCCCTGACACGGAATTCTGGAACAGAACCGGGGAAGTTTGGCATTCCACGGACTTGCAAATAGGTCTAGGTCCGGGGTTCCCCATTCCTGGAAGATTCTGAGTACCTGATCCATGTGCAGGGACCATTCGTGTGGAAGCAGAACTCGACTGAGTCTGTCTGTCCAAGAGTTTTGAATTCCTGGGAGGTATACTGCCAGGAGATGGATTTGATGCTCTCTGGCGAAGGCCCATAATCTTAGAGCTTCGTTGCAAAGCGACAGAGAGCCAGTTCCTCCTTGCTTGTTTATGTAAAACATGGCTACCTGATTGCCCGTTTGAATGAGGACTGTCTGGTAGCTGAGGAGGGTATGAAAGACCTTGACAGCTAGGAACACTGCTCGAAGTTCCAAGAGGTTGATATGAAGAGAGGTCTCCTGTGGGGACCAAGTGCCTTGGGTGGAGAGGTCCTGTAGATGAGCTCCCCAACCTGTTTGGGAGGCATCTGTTGTGAGGATTGCTTGGGGCAACAAAGGTTGGAAAAGGGACCCCAGCAACATATTTTGAGTGGACATCCACCATTGGAGAGACCAAAAGAGACATTTGGAGTTTGCTATTTGGTCTGAGAGAGCTCCTGAAGCTTGAGTCCACTGGGAGGACAAAGTCCATTGAGCTGCTCTCATGTGTAGGCGAGCATAGGGCACCACATGTACCGTGGAAGCCATGTGGCCTAGTAGTTGTAGCATCTCCCGGGCAGTTAAGTGGCTCTTTGACTGAATCTGGGAGGCTAACTGCACTAGACGTTGGCAACGAGCCTGGGGAAGATAGGCTCTTGCAGTAGTGGTGTCCAACCAGGCCCCTATGAATTCTAGGGACTGAGTAGGGGTGAGCTGAGACTTGGGGAGGTTTACCACAAGTCCCAGATACTGCAGAATGCGCCTGGTGCGGTCCAGGGAAATTTGGGCTTCTGACTGAGATGGAGCTTGGATGAGCCAGTCGTCCAGGTAGGGGAAGACAAATATTCCCAGAGTGCGCAGAAATGCAGCAATTATTGCCATGCATTTGGTGAATACTCTTGGAGCAGAGGCTAGACCGAAAGGAAGCACTCTGTATTGGTAATGTTTTCCCTGGAACAGAAAACATAGGAATTTTCTGTGGGATGGATGGATGAGTATATGAGTGTACGCATCCTTGAGATCTAGAGAACAAAGCCAATCCTGACTCTGTAGGTATGGAAGGAGAGTGCCTAAAGAAAGCATCTTGAACTTCTCCTTGCACAGAAATTTGTTCAATTCTCTGAGATCTAGAATGGGTCTGTATCCCCCTGTTTTCTTTGGAATGAGAAAGTAGGGGGAGTAAAACCCTGACCCCTGTTGAAGAAGAGGAACTTCTTCTATGGCCCTCTGGGCCAGAAGGGTGGTTACCTCCTGATCCAGAAGGTCGAGAAGAGATGTGGGAGAATTGAAATGTCTCACCATGGTGTAGGGAGGAAGGTCTGAGAAATGAAGTTTGTAGCCCCCTCTGATGATGGAGAGGGTCCACTGCTCTGATGTGATTTGCTCCCATCTGGGAGCAAAATGAGCTAACCTTCCTGGAATGGTGAGAGGTTCTGGCTGTTGTAGAGCCAGAAAGGTTACGTTCTCTAGTATCAAGTCAAAAACCCTGAGGGGCTTGGGACTGCTGGGTTGCAGCAGCCCCTGCAGGTTTAGGCCTGGCCTGTTTAGGTTGCTGACGCTTAGTAGCAAAGCGACCTGTAGAAGACTGTTGACCAGAAGTGGAAGGAAATCTGCCCTTCTTGTAAAAAGACTTTTTAAAAGATTTTTTCTTGGCTGGAGTGGAGGTAGACTTAGAAAGTCTATCCAGAGCAGCATTTTCTGCATCCATTTGAGTGGCTTTAATTTGCCACTCTTTGCCAAATAGATTTTCACCTGTACAGGGCAGATTTCCTAAACCATCCTGAACCCAGGGTTCTAGATCAGAAGCCTGGAGCCAAGCAATTCTACGAGCAGCTATGGCAATGCCTGAGGCTCTGCTGGCACCTTCAAAAGAATCAAAGGCAGCCCTGTTGGAAAACTTTGAAATGTCTTGAGTATGCTTAAGCCAAAGAAGAAACTCATCCCTTTTGTCCTCTGGAATAAAAGGGAGAAAGTTGTGCAGCTTTTCTGCAACCTCCTTCAGAAACATACCCATATAAAGGCTGTATGAATTGATTCTGGCAATAAGCATGCTAGCTTGGAAGATTTTCCTTCCAAAAGCATCCAAGGTCCTGCATTCTCTTCCTGGAGGAGTAGAAGTGTGTCTTTTGGTACTCTTTATCCTCTTCATAGCTGACTGCACCACAATGGAGTGGTGAGGAAGCTGAGGTTTTTGAAATCCAGGAGAAGGAGGGACACGGTACATAGTGTCCAATCTACGAGAATGAGGAGAAAGGGTGAGAGGAGTTTCCCACAATTCAATCAAATGTTCTTGAAGAATTTCATGAATTGGTAAGGTGACTGCCTCTCTGGGAAGCTTAGAGCAGCGTTTTTCAACCACTGTGCCGCAGCACACTAGTGTGCCGTGAGATATTGTCTGGTGTGCCGTGGGAAAAATTCCAATTTCATCCATAACATGTGGCCTCAGCTCACAAATTAGGGTTGCCAACCGGCCGGTTTTCAGCCGGCCTGGCCGGTTTTTCCATGGCCAGGCCGGCTGCCGGCACAGTTGTAAAACCGGCCATTGAAAAGCCGTTTTTTTGCTCTGGCCGCAAGATCGGGAGCGGCCAGAGCAAAAAACCGGCTTTTGTGCCGAAGTCCGCGGCGCGAACGTGATCGCGATTCCCTATAGCAGTGCAGCCGCTGGTTCTGCTTTGTACAGAGCAGCGGCTGCACTACACTTACATTGAAAAGTAAAGAAAAACTGTTTCAGGAGCCCTCCGATCATGCAGAGCCCGAGGAAGTGATGTCATGGGGGCGGGCTCCTCACAGGCTGTCTTTCCTTTTCAAATTAACTTTAGCTGCAATAAAGTTAATTTGAAAAGGAAAGACAGCCTGTGAGGAGCCCGCCCCCATGACATCACTTCCTCGGGCTCTGCGATGACCGGAGGGCTCCTGACACAGTTTCTCTTTACTTTTCAATGGAAGTGTAGTGCAGCCGCTGCTCTGTACAAAGCAGAAGCAGCGGCTTGGGCAGAGGGGGGGGGTGTGTGTGTGAGTGAACCAGCAAGGGGGGGGGGGGAGTGTGAGTGAACCAGCAAGGGGGGGGGGGGTGTGAGTGAACCTGCAAGGGGGGGGGAGTGGGAGTGAACCAGCAGTGGAGGGGGGGGGTGGTGTGTGTGAACCAGCAAGGGGGGGGGAGTGTGAGTGAACCAGCAGTGGAGGGGGGGGTGGTGTGAGTGAACCAGCAAGGGGGGGGGGCAATGGTGTGAGTGAACCAGCAGGGGAGGGGGGGTAAGTGAGTGAGTGACCCAGCAGGAGGGGTGAGTAAGTGACAGGGGGGTGGGTGAGTGAACCAGCAGTGGAGGGGGGGGGTGGTGTGAGTGAACCAGCAGGGGAGGGGGGTTGGTGTGAACCAGCAGGGGAGGGGGGTTGGTGTGAGTGTTTGATTCCTATTCAAGAGAATTACTTTATATATAGTCAATATAGGCACAGAGGTAAATTTTTTTAACATTTTCTAATGGTGGTGTGCCTCGTGATTTTTTTCATGAAAAAAGTGTGCCTTTGCACAAAAAAGGTTGAAACACACTGCCTTAGAGTATCCCAAAATATCTAATCTTTTTGCTCTAGGTTCTTTTTCAGAGGTTACTGAAATAGATAGTCCTTTAGCTACTTCTACTATGAAGTCTTGAAAGGACAAATCCTCTGGAGGAGACATTCTCCTTTTTGGAGAAGAAGGCTCCTCAGGAAGAGTAACAGATACTTCAGGGGACTCATCCGATGAATCAGAATCATCAGAAGAATCGAAGTATCGTCTGCTCGATTCCAAAGATCGATAGGCGTATCGATCGGTACCGACATCGGGTGTCCCCGGTACCGGGTCGGTACCGAGAAAGAGCCCAGGACAGGGAGCTGGAATCGGTATCCTGGCCGATGTCGATGCAGCCGGTACCGGCATCGGCATCGGTACCGACAACGGAGCTTGTTGTGGTACCGACGGCGTCGCAGCCTTGATGAAAGCCAGTATAGCCTGCTGCATGGATTGCACAGTGTGATCCATAGACGCCACGACTGCCTGGATGTCGGTACCGGGAGATTGTGCCGGTACCCCAGAGCAGTCTAACAGGTGATCGGTCGAGGCCGTGCCATCAATGTCAACCTGTAACCCCATAGGAGGAGCTTTGGAAGCCGGAGCTTCCCGCCGGGGTTGTTTGGCTGGGGCAGGATCCTCAAGGGCAAGCCCGGAGGCATCTCGATGCTTAGAGGGAGATTGGCCCTTCGAGGACCTGCTAAAAGAATGTTTGGTTACCTGAGACCCATCAGGAGAGGAAGACCAGGAAGATGTCGATGCCACCGCCAGTGCATCCGTGGGAAACAGCACATGGAGCTTGGCTGCCCGGTTCTGTAACCCTCGTTTAGACATTAGAGAGCAGGCTTGGCAATCCGGAATGGAGTGTTCAGGCCCCAAACATTTAAGACACCATTCATGGGTGTCTGTAACAGAAATTGTACCGCTACACTTAGTGCATTTTTTGAAACCAGAGGCTGGTTTATCCATGAAGGAAAAATTCTTGTGGGCCTGTAGGCCTAAGAAAAGAAATACACTAAGTGAGGAAAAGTATATATATATTTTTTTTTTTTTAAAGAAAAGAAAAGACCGGCGGTACCGGTCTGGCGTCGGGGAAGGCAGACACGCGACCAAAGAAATAAATTAAAATAAAGAATTTCTTCAGCGGTGGTAGGAACACGACCTGCTGGCTCTGCGGAAAAGAAGAACTGCGGAGAGTTGGTAGGAAAGGCGGGAAGGCAGCGCGCATGCGCTGTGGGATGCCCCAAAAGCTTTCCCTCTGGGAAGCTGGGGAGCATTCCCGCGCAGGCTCCGTCGGTACCGACATACCCATATGTGAGGACTCATTCCTGCTTGTTCCTGGAGATAGTCATTAAGCAAAACTTGATTCTAAGGCTCAAAGGGCATTCTTACGAGAGCCCAGAGAATGATGGATAGGTCCCAAGGGGGGGGGGGAGGAAACCATAGACTGCAACACCCAAACATCCCTAAGAAAATGCACCACATCCTGGTGGCAAGAGAGAATAGTCAGCCAAGGCTCCTCTGAAAACAGAAAGTGTTGCAACCTGTACCTCAAGGAGTTCCAAGCAATCCCTTCTGAAAGACCATCCTGCATAGAGGGTATCTGCACCCATAAAAGTGAGCACTAGTGCTGCCTACAGAAAGTATCAAAGAGCCACCAGACCCAGACACAGGCCAGCAAATTAGAAGCCTGGCCTGTAAGAGTATTCATTAAGCATTAGGCATTGCCTCTCAAGGGCCAAGCCATAAGTGAGAAAGGAGCCGAATCTTCCATGAGAACTGGGCCCTGCCAAAGCAAGCCTCTGACACCCCAGAGAGAAGGGAGACACACAATGACTGAGATCCACATAACACAGGCACTGCAGTTAAATCTGGGGGCTAAGAGAATCACCAAGCAGGGATGGCTTTCTATTCTACAAACATGGAGAATTGGGGGCCATGGAGGAAAGACATACAGGAGGTGAACTAGAAGCCACAACTGGATCAATGCATCCACCCCTTTGGCCCCAGCAGTTTTCTAACAACTGAAGAAATAGGGAGCCTTTGCATGAGAGGCTGCCATCATAAGATCCAAAGCTGGAGGTCCTCAGTGCTTCATTATGCAATTCAAGACCCATGGTGCCAGCTCCCACTCGCTTGGATCAAGGAGACTGACAGCTGAGATGTCAGCCTGCACATTCTCGTCTGCAATGTGCTGGGCTAAAAGGGCTAGAATATGTTCCATCCAGGGGAACAGATGCATCTTGCACACTACTCCTGGATATTTTGTGCTCCCCACAACTGGCATGCCCGTGCTGTAGCATTGTCAAGAAGACTAACAGCTCACCCTTGGCGCAGAGACTGATAAAATGCACTAGTGCCAGATGAATGGCTCTGGCCTCTGGACAATTGATGGCCCACATGGCCTCCTCGGACAAAGTGCTTTGAGTGGAATGACTTAGGCAGTGGGGCCCCCCAACCACAGAGGCTGGCATCAGTAGTAAGAGATGCCAACATGGGCAATTCCAACAGTATGCCCCCAAAACATGTTGCTAGGGGAGGCCCACCACCAGCAGCAGTTTCTCATGCTGAGGGGGCGGGGGGCTACACCTGGTAATTCTAAGAGCATGGGGACCAGTCTGTCAACAGGGCACAATGCAAGGGGTGCATATGAGCACAGGCCCTAGGCTCCCTTGAGAAGTCTAATCCCAATTTTTGACTACTGTGCAGCAGAGAGCAATTCAGGGAGGTATGGAAAGAAATCTCCACTGATGGATTCTTGGAATGGTACAATAAGTATAACCCCCTCCCCCCCCTTCTAATCACTTGTTCCAAATTACTTCCAACTAAAGACCCACCATCTCTCAAAGTATCCTCTCAGAACAAACTACCCCTGGCAGAAAATA
Source organism: Ichthyophis bannanicus (assembly GCA_033557465.1). Classification (NCBI taxonomy): domain Eukaryota; kingdom Metazoa; phylum Chordata; class Amphibia; order Gymnophiona; family Ichthyophiidae; genus Ichthyophis; species Ichthyophis bannanicus. Next base: position 1,408,340,763 of record CM066031.1, on the reverse strand, counting down.
TAGAAATCATACACAATGGAGCAAATCAAAACATTATCCAGTCTGGGGGGGGGGGGGGTGTCAAAGACTTCTAAATTCTTCTGGATCCCCAAAAATTCAGGTGTCTGACCAATATGGATCTGCACAACCTCAATCTTCACAAAGAAAAGTTCAAAATGAACTCCCTTAAAGTATTGCCATTGCTCGACTGGAACATAAAATAAAAGATATTATAATGCCTCTATCGTTCCATGGTGAGACCGCACCTTGAATATTGTGTGCAATTCTGGTCGCCGTATCTTAAAAAGGATATAGCGTTATTAGAAGAGGTTCAGAGAAGAGCCACCAAAATGGTAAAGGGGATGGAAGGATACTCCTATGAAGAAAGGCTGAAAGGTTTAGGGCTCTTTAACCTGGAAAAGAGACGGCTGAGGGGAGATATGATAGAAGTCTATAAATTAAGGAACGGAGTGGAACGGGTAAACATAGATCGATTGTTTACGTTATCAGAATATAGAAAGACTAGGGGACATGCAATGAAGCTACAGGGTAAACTATTAAAAACTAATAAAAGAAAATATTTTTTCACTCAACGTGTAATCAAACTCTGGAATTTGTTACCGGAGGATGTAGTAAAGGCTGTTAGTGTAGCTGGGTTTAAAAAAGGTTTGGACAAGTTCCTGGAGGAAAGGTCCATAAACCATTATTAAGAAGGGACCCAGGATATCAATGCTTGACCCAGTACAAGCATTGTGGAACCTGTGTCTTTTGGGGAAACTGCTAGGTACGTATGACCTAGATTGGCCACTGTTGGAAACAGGATACTGGGCTTGATGGACCTTGGTCTGACCCAGTATGGCATATCTTATGTTCTTATGATTCTGAGGAGCTACAGCCAGGGGCAAGAAAGGGCACGTGAAAGAGAATGAATGCTGGGGGGGGGGAGAGGTATGAGAGAGAGAGAGAGACTAGGTGAAGCCTTGGGGGGGAAGAGTTATGAGAGAGTGAGAACAAGAGAGAGAGCGAGACTGACTGAGTGAAGCCTGGGAAGGAAGGGGTTATAAGAGAAAGACGTACAAGGCCCCAAACACCCCCCCATCACACACAAAGGCAGTGTACTCACCATGACAATCCCTCATAAGACACACAAAGCCGTCAAAATCCCCATGACACACGCATGCATGCACCCTCCAACACTACCAACGACACACACATGGCACCCTCCTAGCCCAATATCCCCCTGACACGGACACCCACACACCCATGCACCCATCTAGCCTAATACCTCCCTGAAACAGATATACACATTCTTGTGCATCCCCCACCACAACACTTCCTATAAGACACACATATGAACCCTCCCCCCCCCCATTATGCCAGATTCTGGAAATGGGGGAAACGCGCTATTGTGTCACACTGCTAGTGTACACTTTTCAACTTTTTTTTTTTGTTTCCTATGCTGCACTGCCGCTGCTGGGAGCGGGATATTCTTTTACTCTGCATTACGCAGCTATATGCAAGTCTGAGCAGCATGGTGCTAAAACTCTAATGCTGGTCTCACAAGATCTGAGAACACGAGATCAGCGCAAGAGTTCCTGCACCACATGGTTCAGACTCACACAGAGCCATGCAGTGCAGAGAGAAAGAACCTTCTACTTCAACTGTGGCAACGCAGCGTAGAAAATAAAGATAAATAAATAAATAAATAAGGGAGGGAGGGAGACTGAGTGATGAGAAGGTGGGGATGTGAAGGTGGGGACGGGAAACAGCATAAAAAAAGACTGGGTAGATCACTCCAACACATTACACCGATACTAGCATCCCTTCACTGGTTACCAATACAAAGCAGGATAACATACAAAACAATTATAACTACATTCAAAGCCCTAAAAGACATGGCCCCGAAGACACTCTGTAATCTAATAAGCAAAGAACCACCTAAGCCTACTTATAGAAAAGGACAATCAAATAAACTTAAGATGCCAAAAGAATATATAAGAACTCACAAATTAACAAATAAAAGAGCCTTTTCCCACGTAGCCCCAACAGTCTGGAACTCTTTACCAGAGGACTTACGATCACTAACAGAGATAACAGAATTCAGAAAAAAATTGAAAACCTACCTATTCACTAAACACTATAATACCATAGAAAACCCTCCAATCAACTTAGATAAAGGCTAAACAAGAACCTGTCTAAAATCAAGATTATACTCCCTATTACAATAATACGTACAACTTAAATGAATAATCATTCCATTCCAATGCATCAATACCCCACTTGTATATAGTTAAAATTGAGTTAGAAACAGTACTTCAGTTTAAATTGTTACACAATCTGTGTTAGTTGATTTATTGAACTATTCCGCATAGTTTTTACATACACTTTGTTGTTCAAGTTAAGATGTTCATTGTAAAAAGTTATAACTGTTCTATGTAAAACAAGCTCTGCATTGTTAATTGTTGTTAAATGTACACCGCAACTGATCGCTGGAAGATGCGGTATATAAATAAGTGTTAAATAAATAAATAAATAAATGTGGTGTGTTGAGGGAGAGCAGACGTGCAGTGTTCTCTCTCCAGGGGAACCCTCCCTTCAGACCCCATGAACACCCATCCACCAATACTCTGGGTACCCTATAAGTGAAAGGAATCAAAGGGAGAGCAGCACTGCCCCATCAAAGGAGTTCGGCATCAGAGCAGTATGAAATCAGCACACCGAGACCGGGAGAAAGCGGGGCCTACTAACATAAAAAAGGCAGAGCAGACTCCTTCCTCTAAATCATCAACGCAAGATGCCCTGGTGGAAGAAGTGTTCACAGTGGTAGTTGGGGCCCTTGCAAGTCACTTTGACGTCCTGACCGGCAAGCTGGACTCACTGAATAAAAAACATTTGAGACAGTCGGGGGCCAACTGCAAGAAGTCAAAGAGTGAATAGTTAAAGCGGAAGAAACCGCTGTTGTCCAGATGGGGGAAATACACCTACTGCAGGAGCAGTTAACAGCGCAGGAAAATAAATTGGACGACTTAGAGAATCAAAGCCACAGGAACAACTTACATTTTGCAGGCGTTCCAGACACTATCAAAGGCAGCAAATTATGGGGATACCTGGAAACTCTGCTCTCCCGTGTCCTCCCACTGAGCACAGAATGCAGTACCCTCCTGATCGCGCCGAGTAGGCCCTAGCAGATCTGCTGACCATTGGCCACACATGGTAATCGCAAGATTTCTCGACTACATTCAAGAAGATCAAGTATTGCAGGCCACTAGAAACCAGGGCTCAATATCCTAGGGAGAGATAAGTCTCCACAACCATCATGACTATTCAGCGGTGCTAGTCAGCGGTGCAGAGCCTATGTGTCAGTGTTCCAGCACTTCATGGATAAAAACAAACATCGAATTCATGGTCCAGTACCCAGCCTGATTATGGATTTTCATGAATGGGACCACCAAGACATTTGACTCTACAGTGGTGGCACTTCAACACCTACAAGAGCAGGAGCTATTATATTCGCTGGCAGTCACCTCATAGCAGAGCAACCAAGAATCTTATTGCTGTCTCCTGGATACCACCAGGGCGCATGAAGCCCAGAGGAACAATAACTCAGGGGACAAGGATGGTGACTGAGTTTTAGAACAAGGGCAGGATGTGTGGACACCTAAAGGGTTGAGCTCCATCCAGGTCAACAGTTTTGGGGGACACATGAGGCCCTCTTATATGAGCCCAGAGGTCTACAAGGGGGATGTGAAAATGGCTGGTGCCACAGCGGCAATACCAGAACAAGCCAGTGAGGCCGAGGGCAGCAACCACAGTTGAATACTTGGACTTGCAAGACTAGGACAATTTGCTGGACCCCATTCAGTTTGGTATTTTTTGTTGTTGCTTCATTCTCTTTGTTTCGTTCTTAAAAAGCAGCGCCTTCCTGTCTGCATGAGGCACAGACATCGGGAAGAGAGAAAGATGGTGAATGTTGGGAGGGGGGGTCAGGCAGGTGGCGGAGTTAAGGAAGAGGGAGGAAAAGCAGGCCACAGGGGTAGGATGTACAAAAATGGTATAGGTAAAGGGGAGTGTGGGGGCGAGTATGACTGTATGAGAAGGGGGGATGTGGGGGGACTCTGTTGGGTAGGATCCAGAAGGGAAGGGATGTGCAGGAATATTCCCCATATCATCCCTTAGTCTATATCACACACTGTTGAGACCAGCAACTACTATCGGGGGTCCCTGTCCTCCGGATCAACCACATGCCTTGATTATAATAAGAGGGTGAACAGTGGCCCCAAAACAGGATCCCCAAGATTCTGGATAAGTCAAGCTGGGTCTGGGCTCGACAGCGATGCTTAGTGGCTGGAGGAAAGGAGGGTGCCTGGGGTAGGGGCTACAGTAGCGTTAACAGAAGATGAGTGCGGAATAGAGGCTTATGTGTGGGGGAGGCCTGGAAGGGGGTCCCCTGACACATTGAGGCGTGATCCAGAAGGTGTGGGAGGATGAAGAGTGATACAAGAGTGGATACGGGGAGGACGGAACTGCCATATGGGGGGGAGGGCGGAGTGGGGGGAGGGCTCTAAAAGGCTACAGAGCAAGGGAGGAAAAGGACGATGTTTAAATTGTAGTGTACACAACATATCAGGTGGGATGGAATGGAGGGTGGGAAAGTTCTATTTTATGCTCAAAATGTTAGTCGAAAAAACACAGGTGCATTGATACAATCAACTGAAAAACAGGCGAAAGGAGAGACCCTAGGTTGTGAGGGGGTGGGGGGGGGATTCCCCATTCAATGGCTTTTAGAACCACACGTTCTTAATCTGTCTCCAAGAGAACTGGGCTAACAGTCCTTTCATGGAACATATGTGGGTTGTGTACCCCAATTAAGCACTGCAAAGTTTTGTACACTGGAGCACCACAAATATGACATAGCTTTTCTGCAGGAGACTCACCAAATGGCAGTAGAGCATGCCAAGCTCAAACAGGATTGGATGGGCCAGGTTTTGGGATGCCAACACAGGGCAAAAAGGGAGAAGCAGTGATATTAGTGCACAAGCGTATCCGCTTTACATGTAAAACAGAGCTATACTATACACGAGGCCATTATGCTATAGTCCATGGGAACCTGGAAGGCCGTCCAGTGACCCTGTGCAACATCTACGGCCCAAATGGGCCGGCGGTGTCACTCTATGCAAGTTTGACATCCCTAATGGAGCAGCTCCCGGAGACTCCAGCAGTGGTGGGTGGGAATCTAAATGGGATCCTAGATCCTTCCCTCGAAACTTCACGTACGGCGCAAGGAACTTGGGAATATGGCACTCAAATCTTATGCCAGTTCATTCGGCGGCTACCCTTGGTGGACCCATGGCGGTTCTTACATCAGCAGGAAAGAGACTACACCCACCTCTCAAGGGCACATAGCACAAGTGCCCGTATTGACTACCTCCTTGTCCCAGACCGTTGTTTTTCCAGGGTTGAGGTTGCCCAAATAGGACCGGGGAAGTGTCAGATCATGTGTTGATATGGTTAGATTTCGACTGGCATAATTCAAGGGAAGGTTCATGACTCTGGCGCTTCCAGTTGGAACTCGACAAGGATGAACAGTTTCACACATACATTACCAAACGGTGGCAGTCCTATTTGACCCACAATGCCCGCCACCAGAACACCCCGGAATTATTCTGGGAGACAGCAAAAGTAGTATTAAGGGGAGATATTATTGCATACTCAGCTAGATGGAGACGCCTACTTAACACACACGTGCTCCGCTTCAAGCAACAGGTGGTGCTTGCCCGGCAATAGTACGCTTCTCGCCCCACAGGGGATTCTTGCGCACGACTGCTAGAACTGGAGACAACGCTCAATGAAGTTATCCATCAATGAGCAAAGTCGTCCCACATGTACTACAAATTCCAGTTTTATAAATTTGGAAATAAAACTGGGGCGCTCCTAGCCCGATGTCTTCAGGGTGCGTGAGCCTCTCACACGGTGCCACTATCCAGTCCCAACAGGTTTACAGCGGAATTTTATAAAATAATATGGGACGTAGTGGTGGCCCCACTAGTAGAGATGTTTCACAGCTGAGCAGAGTCGGGGACTGTGTCTTGGGGAAGTAACTGTGCCTATATTACTTTAATCCCCAAACCGAGGAAGGATCTCTCATTGGCCAGTTCCTATTGGCTTATTTCCCTTCTCAACTTCAATATGAAAGTATATGCCAAGATCCTGGCAGATCACTTGGAGACCCACTTAATACACAATTCCCAGGTCGGTTTTGTGCGAGGCCGTTACACATCCAAAAACCTACGGAAAATTATCTCTTCCTTGGAATGGGTTCAGGACAAACAGATCCCTTCACTTCTTATCAGCTTTGAGGCTGAAAAAGCATTTGATAGGGTGAACTGGGACTACTTCCTCCAACTGCTGCCTTGCTATGGCCTAGGTGAATCTTTTATACAACAACTGCGTATGTTATACTCTAACCCCATGGCAGCGGTATTGATCAATGGGACCCTATTGGAACAGTTTGCATTGGAAAGAAGGATGTATCAGGTGTGTCCGTTCTCCCCTTTATTGTTTGTCCGCTCCCTAGTCACCTTCATTCATTTCTTACAGGAGTGCGGGGCGATCTCTGGGGTAAAGATTGGACATATAGAATTTAAGGTGGCAGCTTTTGCTGACAATTTACTAGTACATATCATGCACCCCCAGTCCAGACCTCACTGCTCAGGCTCTTGCTGGCATTCCATTCTTATGGTAGTTTGGCGGGACTATGGTTAAATCAGAGAAAATCGGAGGTGTTAGACGTTTTAGGAATAGTACGGACTGCCTTGGGATCAACATTTCCACTGCAGTGGGTGGATGAGGAGTTTCAATACCTGGGGACCTGACTGACTAGTGACCCCAAATAAACTGTATCAGCAGAACTGTGAACCAACTTTAGAGTATATCTGCAACAAGCTGAAGGAGTGGAATCCCTTGCCTTTGTCTCTCCTAGGCCGAGTGGCGGTCTTTAAGATGATCCTGTCTCCTAAGTTACTATACGTGTTACAAACTCTCCCGAGCTTACTATGCCGAGATGTAGCTCGGCTTGAACGAGAGATTCGCCAGGCCCGTATACATTTCTCACGGCTGCATGGGCCATGGTGACAGGAAGGTAGCGGGGTCCCAGATATTGCCAGTTATGCACAGGCCTGTCACCTGAGGCATCAACAAGACTGGCTTGGTCAAACTGAAATATTCACTCCTAGGGAGCTGGAAGAGGAATTTGTGGTATCCTACTCACTGCTGGCGGTATTATATATGGACACTTGGGATATGCCGGCACGACTTAGCCGTAGCCTGTTGGTGGGGCCAATATGGAAGGTGTGGCAATACCTGTGTGCTAAATGGCACACACCTGCAGCAGCATCGAGTTTTCTCCCAATACAAGGCAATCCGGGGTTTCAATCAGGTATGGACAATCGTACCTTCTTGGACTGGGGAACACAGGGGATCCAGCTCCTCGGTCACATGATCAATCTAGAGAACACAGTAAAACCTTTTTCCGTGTTATGCCAAGAATTTGACTTGAACAAGGAGAAATTAGACCTTACCTGATAATTGTCTTTCCTTGAGTTCTCTCCAGGCCTGTCCAGGAAATGTAGGGTTGTCAGCCTCCTCCAGCAGTTGAGGACTGAAAAGCTTGAGTCTTGCTGACACTCTATCTCCCCCTAGTGCCAGAGGCTCAGTCTATTGACAGAGCAGCACGATCCTAACTCCAACTCTGCCCTGACCAAACAGTGAAAAAAAAAACTTTCAAAACAAACTGAAACAATAAACTCCTAATATGGACCAACCGATGTAGTCCCCTTAATTCTTCCTGAGAACGTCTCCCACTCTTCCCCCTGTCCAGAGAAGAGCGCTCTGAAGGCAAAGCCCCGCCCCCACCGAGGAAAAACCAAGTGCCAGGTCGCTCCTCCATGAGTCCTCCAGAACCAGCATGCATACAAATGCCTGACCGCAACACTCAGAAGAAACATCATAGCAACAAGAAACTGCACGAACCAACAGGGTGGGCCCTGGACTGGCCTGGAGAGAACTCAAGGAAAGACAATTAGCAGGTAAGGTCTAATTTCTCCTTCCTCTTAGTCTCTCCAGGCCAGTCCAGGAAATGTAGGGATGTACCAGAGCAGTACCTAAATTTGGGAGGGACCCGACAACCCTGCTAAGATAGCTGAGGCCCCAACCCTTGCATCTCCCCTAGCCTGAACATCTAATCGATAGTGCCTTGCAAAGGTATGTAGGGAAGACCATGTCGCAGCTCAACAAATATCCACCGGCAGCACCAGCGCGTGCTCTGCCCATGAAGTTGCTTGGCTACAAGTCGAATGAGCTCTGAGCCCTTGAGGAGGTACCTTACCTCTTGCTGAATATGCTGCCCCTATAGCCCATTTCACCCATTGGGCAATCGAGGCCTTAGACGCCGCTTGTCCCTTACGCAACCCCCCAAAGATAACAAACAAGTGATCCGTCTTACGAAACGACTCCATCCTTCCAAGGCATCGGCGGAGCACTTTTCCAAGATCCAACCTCCGAAGGGAACAAACTTTTCCAGCTTTCCCAAGACTCCGAAAAGTTGGAAGCGAAATATATTGATTCAAATGAAACCAGGAAACCACCTTCGGTAGAAAGGAAGGCACCGGACGGAGCACCACTTTTTCAGCCGAAAATTGTATAAACAGTTCTCTGCACGAAAGCATTTGCAGATCTGAAATCCTCCTTGCCGAACACACCACCACTAGGAAGGCCATCTTCCAGGACAGTTCCCTCAAACTTACCGACGCCATAGGCTCAAAAGTAGACTCTGCTAGCGCCTCCAAAAACAAATTCAAATCCCAAGGAGGTACTACCTCTCTGATTGGCGGTCTCTAGGTTCTTAACTGCCTGAAAAAAACGAACCATGTCCGGATGCGAAGCCAGCGAGCTCCCCTGCACCCAGCCCCTATAACACGCCAGAGCCGCTAGCTGTACCTTCAAAGAGCTCAAGGCAAGACCCTTGTCAAGCCCCCTTGCAAGAAAAGCAAAATGTCCGGCAATGTAGCGATAAAGGGCCTAACATTTCTCTGATTACACCATTCTTCAAAAATGTGCCACACGCGGATATACAACAAAGATGTGGAACGCTTCTTGGACCTCAACATAGTCGTTACAACTACCGGTTGGTACAGCAAGTTGACCTGACTGGGCAGCCTTCATGGATGATCCACCAGCAACCTCCTCAGATCTGCATACCACGGTCTTCGTGGCCAATCCAGTGCTATGAGAATCACCTGCCCCCCGTGAACTTCTATTCTCTGAAGGAGCTGACCGATCATCGGCCATGGGGGAAACACATATATCAGGCTGTCTATCGGCCAAGGCTGGACGAGAGCGTCAAGACCTTCAGACATGTGCTCCCTGCGCCTGCTGAAGAACCGTGCGGCCTTGGTATTGGCGAGAGTGGCCATCAGGTCCATGACTGGCTGTCCCCAGCGTACCGTGATGTCGTGAAAGACTGCCGTGTTCAACTCACATTCTCCCAGATCTAAGGCATACCGACGGAGATAATTGGCCTGCACATTGTCCTTGCCAGCCACGTGCGCCACTGACAAGGCCTTCAGATGATCTTCGGCCCAATGAAACAACAGTAGACTCTCCTCCAACATGGTTGCACTGCCCGTGACCCCTTGCCGGTTGATGTATGCCACTGTTACCGCATTGTCGGAAAATACTCGAACAGCTCTGCCGACTAATAGCTCCTTGAACTGTTGGAACGCCAGCCTCACCGCCCATAGCTCCAGATGATTGATTGACCACTCAACTTCCTCCTCTGACCAGCATCCCTGTGCCACCTGGGAAAAACAGTGCATCCCCCCAGCCTGAGACTTGCATTCGTGGTCACTAACACCCACTTGTGTTGAACTAGAGGCATACCTGCTTGCAGATGGTCCACATCCAGCCACCATTCCAAACTTCCCCCCACATCGGCTGGACAAACCAACTTCTGAGACAAAGGCTGATGTTGGGGCAACCACCGTGATAACAAGGCCCGCTGAAGGGGCCACATATGAGCCCGGGCCCACGGCACCAGATCCAGAGCCGCCGCCATGGAGCCCTGCAGTTGCATATATCGCCATACTGTTGGCGCTTTCAAGCCTAAAAACCTCTGAACCTGCCCCATGAGCTTTTGTACTCTGTCCTCGGGCAGAAAAACTCGAACGACCTCTGTAGTGAACAAGGCTCCGAGATACACCAATTGCTTTACTGGCCGGAGTCGGCTCTTGTCTTGGTTGACAACCCAACCCAGCTGTTCCAGAAATTCCACCACTCGCTTGGTCGCCCGGACCGACTCCTCCTCGGACCCAGCCCGAATCAGCCAATCGTCCAGGGAGGGATGCATTCAAATACCTTCCTGTCGAAGCGCCGCTGCGACCACTACCATGACTTTCGTGAACATACGCGGCGCTGTAGCGAGTCCAAACGGCAAGGCCCGGAACTGAAAATGCCCCATAGGGACGGCAAATCGCAGAAACTGTTGATGATCCTGTCTGATGGGAATGTGCAGATAGGCTTCTGACAGGTCTATAGAAGAGAGCAGCTCTCCTAGTTTTACTGCTTGAATGACCGATCTCAGGGTTTCCATCCTGAAATGCGGCACTCGCAAGCAGTGGTTCACGTGCTTGAGGTCGAGAACTGGCCGAAAGGTCCCTTCCTTTTCTGGGACTACAAAATAAATCGAGTATCAACCGGAACCATACTGCTCTTGCGGCACGGGAACCACCGCGCACAGCTTCAGCAAACGTTGTAGCGTTCCTTGTACGGCCTTTTGTTTGTTTGACGCCTTGCAGGGCAACGCCACAAACGCCTCTCTTAGTGGCCAACAGAATTCCAGAGCATAGCCGTCGCGGATTATCTCGAGCACCCACTGATCCGTTGTTATCTTGGCCCAGACGGAATAGAACTCCTGCAAACGTCCTCCTATTGGGACTTCCAACTGGGCCTCCCTGACTTCATTGTGTTTTTTTGGACTGATTTGGCCGAGAGGAGAAATACCCCCTGCCAAAACCCTGCGCCCCTCGAAAGGGCTGTCCTCTGGTCATAAAAACACCCTCTCTGATATGGAGTATACCTGGATGCCCGAAACCTGCGGAAATCTCGTCCTTTCCCTCTCTGCGGATCTCCTGGCCGCTGACCTCTCGGCCTGTCCTCCGGGAGCTGTCCTCCCTTGGAGTCCTCTAGATCCTTAACAATCTTCTCCAATGCCTCCCCAAAGAGCAGCTTGCCCTTATATGGCAGCTTGCTAAACTGCGCCTTTGAGGACCTGTCCACTGCCCAATTCTTCAGCCAGAGGAATCGTCGAGCAGCAATCACAGAGGCCATAGACTTAGCTGCCATCCTCACGAGGTCATAAAACATGTTAGCCAAGTACGCGGACGCTGACTCTAATTTAGCCTCTTCAGGGAAGACCATCTCCTCTCCTTCCGGTGACCTCTCGCCCTGGAGCCACCGAATGGACGCCCTAGCTACATAAGCCCCACAAATCGAGGCCTGCAGGGAAAGAGCACTAGACTCAAAGGCCTGCTTGAGGATGGATTCCAATTTGCGGTCCTGAATATCCTTAAGAGCTGTGCTCCCTTCCACCGGAATAGTGGTCTTTTTTGTCACGGCGGAAACAAAGGCATCCACCTTGGGCATGCACAGCAACTCTTTCTCCTCCTGTGGCACCGGGTACAGCCGACTCATAGCCCTACTTCCCCTCAAGGAAGCCTCGGGACACTCGCATTCCGATTCCACCATCTGTTTGATCACCCTATGAACCGGAAAACACTTCTGCTCGCTTTAAACCCCTGAAGCAGAGGATCTTCTAGTGGTTCCTCCTGGACCACTGGTAGTGCAATTTTGAGAGCCGCCAAAGTGTGCGCAATGAGAGCTCCCAGCTCGTCCTTGCAAAACACCCCGAAGGGATCTTCCCCTGGAAGGATCTCCCCTTCTTCTAAGTCCCCGGCCCAGAGATCTTGTCCTGAATCTGAGAGGATTTCTCCGTCCTCTCCCACCGAGATCCCTGCTGGCTGGCTAAACCAGTCTGGACCATGCTCCAACTCTAGATTTAACTGAGAGGGACCCTCAAACGGATCCTCCCCCGCAGGGAACTCCGTTCTTTGGGGCCCTGATAATCTAGGCACAGATCCCCTGCCCTGAGACTGACCTCTCTTTAGACAATAAGCCTTGTGCAATTCCAAAATAAAATCCACTGAAAACAATGGCTCAGACACTTCCTGCGGCTCAGACAAAGAGACATGCGATGCTGACGGTGCCGAAAAAGTCTTTTTTGACTTAGTTTTACTTTTACCGGACATTTTAGTCAGAGCAGGAGAAACGGCTGCCTCCTGCAACATGGCTGCCGTTCCCGCCTTTTTTGCCGCGTCTGGACCTGCTCCTGCTGCTTCTACTAATGCTTTCTCCGCCATTGAGTCCCGCTCGACCGAACTCCCCCGCCGAAAACAGGAGCGACAAAGCCCCGGTCCAGCTACACCCTGGCCACTTCCGCACTGAGTGCAGCCCACCGCAAGCGGCAGCATGTGCTATAAAACTGAAAAAACAACTGCCGGAGAAGCCTGACCATCGCAAACACTGACGCCGATGAAACCCCCACCGAAGACAAAGGATTCCCCGCTTACCTGCCGTCCTACCGCTGAGCCCTTTAACACCCCCTCCCTCGCTGCTAGCGAGGCCCGAAAACAATTAATGGAGGAGGAGGCCAAAGAGAGTGATCTGGGGCTCCCAGGCACTTCTCTTTGTGAGCAGACCCAGCGACTCCGTTTTCCACGAGGCAGGCTCTGCCTCTGCTGCCCTTCACCAACAATACCGACCGCGTTCCGATCCCGCTCACATCAGATTATTTATCTATCTATCTATCTATATATATAGTTTTGGTTTTTACACCACTGGACTTATTGCCCTGCTAGGCACACCAGATTCTCCTGCTTATACCAATCCTCTTTTTGTTCTTTTCAATCTCTCCTCACTCTGTGCTTTCTTAAAGGGAGCCACTGAAAAATCCCTGTCCAATCCAGCTGCTGAGGACTGAAGACTGAGTCTCTGGCACTAGGGGGAAATAAGCTTGAGTCTTGCTGACACTGTATCTTTCAGTCCTCAGCTGCTGGAGGAGGCTGACAACCCTACATTTCCTGGACTGGCCTGGAGAGACGAAGAGGAAGTCACAAGTTTTTGCGTATTATCAACTGCGCCACTATGAGCAATCCCTACCAGTGGACAGTTTGTCAGTGGAACTGTCTGGCCAAATCTTACTATTTTTTGAAATAGGTGACTGGGAGCAGATGTCTCTCTCTCAACTAGCCCAAAAACTAAGGCTCTGGCTACCCCCTAAAGACTTGCAGGTGTTAGAGCAGCAATGGGCAGAGGAATTGGGCTTTTCTGTAGAGGAAGATGCACTGGGGAAAGCGCTGTGGCGCATACCCACCTTGGTGTTCTCGGCAGGAGCTATAGTTTTGAGCGATTTGCAGAACTCTGTATTCGCCATTGAGGGTCCTCCGCAGTGGAGTGATGTCTAATGGCAACTGCCCGTGGTATGGTACAGTGATGGCGGATCTTGGTCATATGTGATGGAAATGTGAGCAGATTCAAAGATACTGGCATCTGATTCAAAAGTTTCCTCCAGTTTTTGACGGGACAACCTGTAATGTGGACAAGAGCATTGGTAGTGTTCAACCTTCCCCCAACCAACCGAAAGGCCGGTGGGAACAGATATTAGTATGTAAAGCATGGAGGGAGGAGTGGCCTAGTGGTTAGGACAAGGTACCTCAGGCCGGAGGACCAGGGGTTCAATTCCCACCTGGGGACAGCAATCTCAGGCTGGAGGGACTAGGGTTTCTAGTCCTACAGGCACTCCTTGTGGCCTTGGGCAAGCCACTTTAACCCTGCATTGCCTCAGGTACACATAGATTGTGAGCCCTTTGGGGACGAGGGAATGTATCCAGTATTTATTTATTTATTTAGCTGCATTTATATACCGCTTTTCACCGGGTCAAAGCGGTTTAACACTGAGGGGGGGTGGACAAAAATCAGTGTGGGGGGGAGCAGTCACCGGTGGCCAACATTGATGATCTGAACAGGTGGTGAGGACATAGGCAACAGACATAGGTCTCTTATAGGGTAGTTTGGGGAATTTGGTTGCGGGGTTGTGGGATGTCAGTGGAGATTGCCTGCTTCTGGTCCAAGGTATTCCTGGAAGAGGATGGTTTTTAGTTGTTTTTGGAAGGCAGATGGATCAGCGGTGTTCCTGATTTGGTTCGGTAATGAGTTCCAGAGGGAGGGTGCGTATAGTTCAAAGCTCTGTTGCAGGTTCGTTGATTATATTTTGTTCATTGATAGGGGATGGTAAGGACGTTGCTGGCGGTTTGTCGGGTTGTTCTGTTGTGGGTGGGCTGGGGTAGTAGGGAGCGGTGGTGGGAAGTCTGTGTACAATGGAGGGCTTTGTGTATAAGCAGGGCAGCTTTGTATTTGATCCTTGCTTGAAGTGGTAGTATGTGTAGTTCCCTCAGGACTGGGGTGATGTGGTCGTGCTTTTTTGCTTTCTGGATGATCCTAGCGGTGGTATTCAGGGCAGTCCGTAGTGGGTTGGTATGGGTTGCAGGAAGTCCGTGATAGATTATGTTGCAGTAGTCCAGGTGGGGGAGTGTCATGGACTGCATGACAGTTCTGAAGTCCTGTGGATCAATGAGTACCTGCTTATAGTGATTGTAAACCGCTCTGATGCCCTTCAGCCTGGGCGGTATATCAAGAAATTGCATAAACATAAACATGTGTGGATGGGAAGCAGCCTCTGGTTCTTCACTGTGGCTCGGAATGAACTTCTGGTGCTCTAAAGAGCCCATAAGTGGTGATATGCCACTGGAGGCCGGAAGGGGGACCAGAGACTAGGTGGCCCAGGTATAGATTTCAGTTTCGATGCACCAGTGTAGGGGACCTTGAACTGGGGGAAGGGAGGGTAGGATTGGGAGATTGTTTAAAAAAAAAAAAAAGGGGGGGGGGGAACGACGACGCAACATCAATCTATCCATGATATTGTATCTGTCGAGATTGGGGTGTGGTGTAAGAGTGCCCACGGCACCCCAAGATACATTTGTTTGTTGTTAATAAAAGGTTTGATACAAAAAAAAAAGACTGGGTGACAAGGGAAAAAGATTGTGAGAATGGGCGACAACAGGATGGGGAGGGGAACTGCCAGCTGTGTGTATTCTGCCAGTGGCATGAAATGCATAAACAGCCTTAGTAAAGCGAGCCTAAAAGGAGATGTACTAGACTTCCTCATTAGCAACTGAGTCTCAGTGAAGAATGGAGACACGACGGGGTGGGGGGAGGGACGCTAGGAGGTCACAGCCACTAGCTCCTAAGATTTTTGCCTGGCTCCTAATTTCAAACAAAAATTTGTCAAGGACTGCGTTATGGTAACATAACACACAATTTTACCATTTCACATGCAATAAGAGGCACATATCATGCATTATTCTCTTAACACATATTAGAAACTAAGCCATTTGCATTTGACTCAGATGCCAACAATTGCCTAGCTGTGGCTTTTGGACATGTACTAAGACACTAGCAGCCTATCATTAAGGCTTCTTCTTTCAAGCTCTGTAGCATGAAGAAAATGTGCTTAATTTAAGGGAAAAAAAAGGGTGACTGTATATAAAGGTTTGGAAATACATGGACCACTGACACATCCAATGCATTAAGAGACTAAGAGTGAAAAGTGCTCTACTATAGTTGCTAGTTTGTCAACTAAAGTGCATTTCACTTTTTTCTTTCAGTCTAATCAGAAATCTGTCACAAATACGGTATATTCCAAAATCTGGGGACCAAAGTAGAGCACCATCCCACTCATTTATTTCCAAGGGGAAAGCACAGTTACTTACCTGTAACAGGTGATCTCTGGGAACAGCAGGAATAATATGGGTACGTCGGTACCGACGGAGCCTGCGCAGGAACGCTCCCCAGCGTCCAATCAGAAAGCCTTTGGGAGCATCCCACAGCGCCTGCGTGCTGTCTTCCCGCAGTTGAGTTTTATAGCTGAGACAAAGAGGGAGAGAGAGGGAAAGGAAGAGAGATAGAGAGAGAGACAACTCCTAGGGGGGTGGGTTGGGTTGTGAAGACTTATTCCTGCTGTTCCCAGAGATCACCTGTTACAGGTAAGTAACTCTGCTATCTCCAGGAACAAGCAGAAATGAGTCTTCACATATGGGGACTCCCTAGCTTTTGATGCCAGGGAGAGAGCCCAGAAGTTGTGTGTCCCTGGGACAGGGCTGCACTTCCCCACCTGGATCTCTGGCATCCCATGAGGGATGGTGGGTAGGAGTTGATTAAGTATGGAACAGGTGTTTGAGAACAGCCTGACCAAACAAGGCATCCCGGCAGGAGTCCTTATCTAAGCAGTAATGGGCTGTGAAGGTATGAACTGAGGCCCAAGTGGCTGCTCGACAGATGTCATCGATAGACACAGAGCTCAGATGAGCCATTGAGGCTGCCATGGCTCTCACATTGTGAGCTGTGACATGGCCCTCCAGAGAAATGTTCTTGCTCTGATAGGCGAAAGAAATACATTGGGCAATCCAGTTGGAAAGAGTTCTCTTGGAGACTGGTTGTCCCAAATGAGAAGGATCAAAAGCAACAAAGAGTTGGGAAGACTTTCTATGTTGCTGTGTCCTCTGTAAGTAAAAAGCTAGAGCTCTTTTACAGTCCAGGGTATGAAGATTCCTCTCTGCACTTGATGCATGAGGTCCTGGAAAAAAGACAGGTAGGTAGACCTCTTGATTGAAGTGAAAAGGCGAGACCACCTTAGTCATAAAGTGTGGATTAGTCCTAAGGACCACCTTGTCATGATGGAACCTTGTATAAGGTGGATTAGCTACTACTGCTTGCAATTCACTGATGCGGCGTGCTGATGTGATTGCAATGAGAAAGATAACCTTCCAAGAAAGGTATTTCAAGAAGGTAGTAGCTAAAGATTCAAAAGGCGGCTTCATAAGCTGACCAAGAACCAAAATTTAAGTCCCATGCCACAGGAGGTGGTCTAATGGGAGGCTTTGTTAAAAGGAGGCCTCTCATGAACCTTGCTACAAGGGGATGAGAGGAAACAGGTTGTCCATTTAGAGGCCTGAGGGAAGCTGCAATAGCACTCAGATGGACTCTTACTGAATTTGTCTTAAGGCCTGCATTAGAGAGATGCAGGAGATACTCCAGCAACGATTCCAGAGGTATTGACCGGGGGTTAAGACCCTTTCCAGAACACCAGATGGTAAACCTTTTCCACTTGAAGGCGTAAGAACGTCTAGTGGAAGGTTTTCTGGAAGCATAAAGAACATCTTTCACTTGTTGAGAAAGAGGAAGATCCTGGAGATCTAGGCCTTCAAACAACCAAGCCCTGAGATGCAGAGACTGGGGATTGGGATGCCACAACTTTCCGTCCTCCTGAGAGAGGAGGTCTGGAGCAGACCCTAACTCTAGGGAGGGAGCTTGAGAGAGATGTAGAAGCAGAGGGTACCACACCTGCCGTGGCCAATGTGGAGCTATGAGAATCATGTGGCCTCTGTCTCTCTGAAGCTTGAACAGGGTTTTGGGAATTAGGAGAATGGGTGGAAAGGCATACAGGAAGTCTTGACCCCAGTGAAGGAGGAAAGCATCCCTTGCATGAGCCCCCTGAGCCGGAGTTCTGGAACAGAACTGGGGAAGTTTGGCATTCCACGGACTTGCAAAGAGGTCTATGTCCGGGGTTCCCCGGTCCATATGTAGGGACCACTCGTGTGGAAGCAGAACTCGACTGAGTCTGTCCGCCCAAGAGTTTTGAACACCTGGAAGATAGACTGACAGAAGATGAATGTGATGCTCTCTGGCGAGGGTGCCTACAGTCGTAGAGCTTCGTTGCAAAGCGACAGAGAGCCAGTTCCTCCCTGCTTGTTTATATAGAACATGGCTACTTGATTGGCCGTGTGGACAAGGACTGTCTTGTGGCTGAGCAGGGTGTGGAAAACTCACAGAGCAAGGAAGATTGCTCTGAGTTCCAAGAGATTGATATGTAGACAAGTCTCCTGTGGGGACCAGATGCCCTGGGTGGAGAGGTCCTGAAATAGTAATTAGATCTTACCTGCTAATTGCTGTTCCTGAAGGAACGACAGTCCAGTCCCTTACTTCTGGGTTACGCAACCCTTCCAGCAGCTTGGAGGCTGAGCCCAACCTTTTTGGGGATGGAGTGGTATAAATACCACTGGGACCACCCCCCAACTCCAGTATTCGAATGAAAAAGCAGACATAACTAACTTCCAACCGTAACGTCCCTAACATAAAACCTCAAGGAACTAATACACCAACTTGTTTATTTATTTATTTTTTTTTGGATAGTATAAGGGAAGGAGAAGAGGAAAAAGGGGGAGGGTAGCTGGGTCTGCTCGACCGGCTTTCTCCTGCCCTTCCTCTTGCCGAAGCGGGCCTACGCTCGGTCCGATGCTCTTCCATGGACAATAGGCCTTAAAGTTCGCCGGAACCGGGAGGGATCAGGGACTGGACTGTCGTTCCTTCAGGAACAGCAATTAGCAGGTAAGATCTAATTACTATTTCCTTATCGTCACTCCAGTCCAGTCCCTTACTTCTGGGATGTACCAGAGCAGTTCAATCTTGGGTGGGTTCCGGCAGACCGGACTGAAGAACCGCTAAACCAAACCGAGCGTCCGCTGTACTCTGTACGTCCAGTCTGTAGTGTTTGGTAAAGGTATGCAGCGAAGTCCATGTCGCTGCCCTACAAATATCCAGCTGGGGAACAAGGCTGAATTCTGCCCAAGAGGTAGCCTGGGCCCGAGTGGAGTGAGTCCGCAGGCCCGCAGGGACTTGTTTCCCTTTCAGGATATAGGCGGAGGCAATCGCCTCCCTGATCCACCTGGAGATAGAGGCCTTGGCCGCTGCCTCCCCTTTGTGCGGACCCCCGAACTGGATAAATAGACGGTCGGACTTTCGGAAGGGCGCTGTGCGAGAGAGGTATCGTTTCAGAATCCTCTGGACGTCTAGGAGACGAAGTTTGTTCTCCCTACCTTCGTGCCCCTCGGCCGAGAAGGCCGGAAGGGTAACTGTCTGATTCACATGAAAGGGGGAGATAACTTTGGGCAAGAAGGAAGGGACCGTGCGCAGAACCACTTTGTCCCCGAGGAAGGAGAGAAAGGGGGGCTGAGAAGACAGCGCCTGTAATTCCGAGACCCTTCTGGCCGAGCAGATGGCGACCAGAAAAACTGTCTTTAGGGTTAAATCCCTCAGGGAAGCCTTCTTTACTGGCTCGAAGGGTTCCCCGATCAGGGCATTTAGCACTAGGTTGAGATCCCAGGGGGGGGATGACCGACCTCCGCTGAGGACGCAGTCGTTTCACCGCCCTTAGGAACCTGGAGAAGTCCGGGTGTGCCCCTAGGGGTTTGCCGCGGACCTTGCCCCTATAGCAGGCGATCGCCGCAAGCTGGACCCGTAAGGAGCTGGGCGCCAGCCCCTTGTCAAACCCTGCTTGCAAGAATTCCAGAACTTCCGGGACTGAGGCCGAGAGGGGTTTCCGATGGTGCTCCATACACCAGGCTTCGAAGATGCGCCAGACCCTTAAATAAAGATAGACAGGTCGAGCGCTTCTTAGCATTCAACAGCGTCGAGATTACTGCACTTGAGTAGCCTCGTCTTAGGAGCCTCGCCCTTTCAATAGCCATGCCGTAAGCGAGAATCGATCCACGTGAGGCATTCGTACTGGGCCTTGCCTCAACAGATCCCTTTTGCAAGGGAGCCGCCAAGGTTGGTCGGCGATCATCCTCACCAGATCCGCATACCACGGGCGGCGGGGCCAATCCGGGGCTATGAGAATTATCAATCCTTGGTGGGACTCCACCCGCTGTAGCACCTTCCCGATCAAGACCCAAGGAGGGAATACATAGAGAAGGCCCTCCGAGGGCCACTTTTGGGACAGGGCATCTAAGCCCTCGGACATTCTTTCCTTCCACCTGCTGAAGAATCTGTCCACCTTGGCTGAAGAGAACCGTGCCATGAGATCCATGACTGGGAGACCCCATCGGGCCACTATCTGGTTGAAGGTCTCCTGTTCCAGTTCCCACTCTCCGTGGTCTATCCTGTACCTGCTGAGGAAATCGGCTGTGACGTTGTCTTCGCCCGCTACGTGCTGGGCGGAAAGTGCTTGCAGCCGGATTTCGGCCCACTGGAAAAGGGAGTCCGCCTCCTTCTCCAATGCGGGACTGCTGGTGCCTCCCTGGTGGTTGATGTAGGCCACCGCGGTGACATTGTCGGAGAGAACGCGAATTGCTCTTCCTTGCACTAACGTCTTGAAGGCCTTGAGTGCCAGGGTGACGGCCCACAACTCCAGTCTGTTGATGGGCCATTGTGCTTCCAACTGTGTCCAGCGACCCTGGACGAACTGGTCCTCGCAATGTGCTCCCCAGCCTGACAGGCTGGCATCCGTCGTCAATAGTAACCACTGATGTGGTTCGAGAGGCATCCCGCGGTCCAGATTCCTTGGGCACCGCCACCAGTGAAGGGCCTGTTTGGTCCACGGAGCGCAAGGTAACTGCATTGACAGAGGCTGATGTTGGGGTGACCAACAACGTAATAGTGCTCGCTGCAACGGCCGCATGTGGGCCCTGGCCCATGGCACTACTTCTATCGTCGCCGCCATTGTTCCCAGAACCTGAAGATAATGCCACGCCGTGGGATTTCGTCTGCCTAGAAACTGCGTGACTAGCAGTCTTAGCTCCCTTGACCTTGAGTGAGATAGGAATACTCTGCCTTTGCAGGTGTCGAATCTTGCCCCGAGGTACTCGAGTTCCTGGGAGGGAGTCATCCTGCTCTTCGTGCGGTTGATGACCCATCTCAACTCCTCCTCCAGGACCTGGATCACTCTGGTCGTTGCCGCCTGACTTTCCTTTTCTGACTTTGCCCTGATAAGCCAATCGTCTAGGTAAGGGTGCACTAATATTCCCTCCTTCCGGAGGAAGGCTGCTACTACCACCATCACCTTGGTGAACGTCCCGGGAGCCGTGGCTAGGCCGAAGGGTAGGGCCTGGAATTGAAAGTGGCCTCTTGGCACTGCGAATCTCAGGAATTGTTGATGTGCCTTCCTGACCGGGATATGCAAGTAGGCCTCCGTCAAATCGAGGGACGTTAGGAACTCCCCGCCCCTCACGGCTGCTATGACTGACCGTAGGGTCTCCATCCGGAAATGTGGTACTCTGAGGCAACGGTTGACCTGTTTTAGGTCCAGGATCGGTCGAAAGGACCCTTCCTTTTTTGTTACTACGAAGTAAATCGAGTACCAACCAGTGCTGAACTGGTCTGGTGGTACTGGAACTACGGCCCCTAAAGCTATTAGTCGATCGAGAGTTGCCTCTATCGCCGCCCTCTTTGTAGAAGAACCGCCGGGGGACTGCACAAATGCTGGCCATATTTGTTTTGCGAATTCGAGGGCATAGCCTTCTCTGATCACCTCTAGGACCCATTGGTCGGACGTGACTCGGGACCAGGTGGGAAGAAACAGTCTTAGGCGTCCGCCCAACGGCCGTCCTTCCTCCTGGACCCCCGTCACCTCATTGTTGCTTTCTAGGTCCCGAGAAGAAACCCTCTGTATCCTTGACCCTTGGATAGAAAACGGCCCCTGGGAAAAGGGTTTGGCCTGGCTGGTCGGAACTTCCGCGGGTCCCTTGGCTGGGTACGCGTTGGGGCTAGGAGGCGCCCTTGTTTTGGCCTATCTTCCGGGAGCCTGCCCCCTTTAGACTCCCCCAGGTCTTTAACTAGCTTCTCTAAATCTTCCCCAAATAATAGTTTCCCCTTAAAAGGGAGTCGACTTAGGCGAGCCTTCGAGGAAGGATCCGCTGCCCAATTTCGTAGCCAAAGATAACGCCTAGCCGCCACCACTGAGGCCATGTTCTTGGCTAGGCTTCTGATGAGGTCATACTGACTGTCCGCCAAGTAGGCTGTACCGGATTCCACCCTAGCCGAGTTTGGCCTGTATTTCACCCATTGAGGCCCTCTGCCTGGAGCTGTTGGGCCCACCTTAAACAGGCCCGAGCCACCCAAGCTCCTGACACGGAGGCCTGCAAGGCGAGAGCACTCACATCAAAGGCTTGTTGTTTCAGGAGCGTGTCTAACTTTCTGTCTTGTGCATCTTTTAAGGCCGAGCTGCCCTCAACTGGGATAGTCGTCTTCTTAGTAACTGCTGATACTGCTGCATCCACCCTGGGAGATTTCAGCAGCTCCTTATCCGCCTCTGGAAGAGGGTAGAGGCGAGTCATGGCTCGGACTCCTCTTAAGCTTGCTTCTGGTTGGTCCCATTCTTCCTGGATCATCTGTCGCACGACTCTGTGGACCGGGAACACTCTTTGGGATCTCCTAAAGGCCTGGATTAAGGGATCCTCTAATGCCTCTTCCTGGGCTGGCATGTCTGAGGTCACATTGAGAACTTTCAGGGACTCGTTAATTAATGCAGGGAGCTCCTCCCGACGAAAAACTCTAACTATCCGTGACTGGTCTTCTTCCGGGATTTCCCCCTCTTCAAGCTCCTCCTCTTCCTCGTCCAGGTCCTTTAGAGAGCCATCCTCATCCGGGGTACCCTGAGATAGGGACCCTAGAGGCTCCTCCCCACTAAGACGTGGGCGCTTGGGAGGGATACCAGAGTCCGGAATGGTTGCCCCGAGGGATCTTGCTAATTTGTCGTCCATTGGAGGGGCAACCTCTTCTGAGCCTACGCCCTGCTTACGTAGGCAGTAGGCCTTGTGGCAAGTAGGAGGATGAAGTCAGGAGAGAAAAATTCTCCTGTCCCCCCAGCACTAGAGGAGGGGAGCGCGGGTGGAATAGAAGGGGGAGGCAGGTCCAAGGGAGTAGAGAGGGGAAGCTGGGACCCCCCTTCCCCTTCCACAGGGTCTCCTGACTCATGAGAAGTCTGAGACATGGTCGTTAATTTCCTGTTCCACTGAGGCGGCCACCGCTGCACAGCTCCTGCAGATTCCTGCCTCTGCGGAGGTGCCCCTGCGAGTACCACAGGAAGGGCAGCGAGGTTTGGCTGCCATGGCTTAGTGCTGGGGATTCCCACCGTGAGCACCCAAGCGCAGGCAATATTTTCTCCCCGGTGGAAGCTAAGCACCCCTTAGCTAGGTAACTAGAAGCAACCTAAACCTGATCAATGGGTTAAATTGCAGTTCAATAATTAAAATAATTAAAATAAAAGTAGCTAGCTCAAAACCACAGCACAAGGAAGAACTAGGCAATGCAATCGTTAAAAAAATAATGAAACTAAAATAAAATGAAAACGCTAAGAAACTAGGCAGAGTACTTGCGATTATGTTGTTTTGCTGGCTGGATCCGACTCAGCAATCAACCCCGCCGGCTCTACACGTGGTAGGCCTCGCCACGTGGAGCCTGGACGGGGGACCGCAAGGCCGCTCTCTGGGCCGGAGGAACTCAAACCGGAATGCAGCCCTGATTCAGGAACGGCCCTTCTGAGCAGACCAACGCTGAAAATTGTTCCGCGGCGAAGCGGGAGACCCGGCGCTCGCCTCCACGTCCTCTTGCTCAGGGACGGTCCGGCGGCGGGAAGGAGCCTGCGGTTTCCCCTCAAGCGCTCAGCCACCGGGAGGGCTTCGGCGCGAGGTAGGACCAGCTTAGGAGAGGGAGGGCAGGAGGCCGCCGGTAACGCTGCAGAGGTAGCAGCCAGGCAGGAATATTCACTGCAGCCTGCAGCCCGCAGGAGGGAAACACCTCTCCGAAGTCCTTGCCGACCCGGGGGGGGGGGGGAAGGAGCCGAGAGAGCAGGCAAGAAATTAAAGGGGCAGTGAATCCTAAGAAATAAAACAACAAAAGAGGAATAAAGGAGAAAAACCTTAGTAATCTAGGTAAGAAATATAAGATAAAATATAAATATAAATAAAATATTAAGAAGGGAAGACTCCAGTAAGCCCTAGGCTTACGGAACCCTCCAGCTGCTTGGAGGCTGAGAATACTGGAGTTGGGGGGTGGTCCCAGTGGTATTTATACCGCTCCATCCCCAAAAAGGTTGGGCTCAGCCTCCAAGCTGCTGGAAGGGTTGCGTAACCCAGAAGTAAGGGACTGGACTGGAGTGACGATAAGGAAGATGAGCTCCCCAGCCCATTGGAGAAGCATCTGTTGTAAGAGTTGCCTGGGGTAGAGGCTGCTGAAAAGGAGACCCCAGCAAAAGGTTTTGAGGGGATTTCCACCACTGGAGGGACAAAATGAGGCGACTTGTGTTTGCTATTTTGTCGGACAGGCAGCCTAATGCCTGGGTCCATTGGGTGGATAAAGTACACTGAGCTGCTCTCATGTGAAGGCGAGCATATGGTACCACATGAACGGTGGATGCCATGTGGCCTAGCAACTGTAACATCTCTCGAGCAATTAGTAGGGGTTTTGACTCTGCTTGAGAAACTAACTGCATCAAGCGAAGGCAGCGGGCCTGGGGAAGATAGGCCCTTGCCTTTGTGGTATCCAGCAGTGCCCCTATAAAGTCCAGGGACTGAGTAGGGATCAAATTGGATTTTGGGATGTTTATTATCAGCCCTAAATATTGAAGGATACGCATTGTGCAGGTTAAAGCAGGTCTTAGCCTCTGATTGAGTGGGAGCTCGAATGAGCCAGTCGTCCAGATAAGGGAAGACAAATATTCCCAGGGTACGCAGAAAAGCAGCAACCACTGCCATGCATTTCGTGAACACCCGTGGTGCAGAGGCCAGGCCAAAGGGGAACACTTTGTATTGATAGTGCTTCTCCTGGAAAAGAAACCGAAGGAACCTTATGTGAGTTGGATGGATGAGAACATGAGTGTATGCATCCTTGAGATCTAGAGAACAAAGCCAATCCTGACTGTGAAGGTATGGCAGCAGAGTTCCTAGAGAAACCATCTTGAATTTCTCTTTGACTAGGAATCTGTTCAATTCTCCGAGATCTAAAATGGGCCTGAAGCCCCCTGTTTTCTTAGGGATAAGAAAATAGGGGGAGTAGAACCCCGTGCCCTGTTGTTGAGAAGGCACTTCCTCTATTGCCCCCTGGGCTAGAAGAGTGGCAACCTCCTGCTCTAACAGGCTGAGGAGGGAGGTTGGAGAATTGAACTGGTGCACTCTTGTGAGAGGGGGCAAGCTGGAAAAAATGAAGCTTGTACCCCTCTTATGATGGAGTGTCCAATGCTCTGCTGTGATTTGCCCCCATCTGGGAGCAAAGTGACATAACCTTCCTGGGATGGTGGAGGGCTCTGGTCCTTCTAGAGCCAGGAAGGCTAAGTTCTCTAGCAGAGAGTCAAAGGCCCTGAGGGGGCTGAGATTGCTGGGCTGGAGCAGGCCTCGCAGCCTTTGCCTTGGTCTGTTTGGAGGATTGCTGACGTTTGGAAGGAAACTGAGCTGCAAAAGATGCTCTCTGACTATAAGCAGGATAGGATCTTCCCTTTTTAGAAAAAGGTGTTTTCTTGAAAAACCTTTTCTTAGCAGGAGCAGCAGTAGATTTGGATAGTCTATCCAAAGCAGAATTTTCAGCATCCATTTGATTGGCTTTTGCTTGCCAATCTTTACCAAACAGATTCACACCTGTACAAGGGATATTTCCCAATTCATCTTGGACCCAGGTCTCCAAATCAGATGCTTGAAGCCAAGCAATCCTACGTGCACCTATAGCTATAGCTGAGGCTCTGCTTACGCATTCAAAGGAGTCGAAAGCTGCACGGTTGGAGAATTTGGAGATATCCTGGGCATGTTTGAGCCCAGAGAGAAATTCTGGCCTTTTACTGTCCGACATAAAAGGACTTAAAGTCAGCAAATGGTCAGTGACTTCTTTTAAGAACATTCCCATGTAGAGACTATAGGAAATAATTCTCGCAGCAAGCATGGAAGCTTGGAAGACTCTTCTACCAAAAGCATCCAGGGTTCTACATTCACGTCCTGGAGGATTAGAGGCATGTCTCTTGGAAGCTGAGTTTTATGGAAACCAGGACAAGGAGGGACACGATACATGGTGTCTAACCTGCGAGAATGAGGAGAGGTGGATAGAGGTGCTTCCCACATCCTTAACATGAGGTCATACAGAATCTCATGAATAGGCAAGGTAGCTGCTTCTTTAGGAATTTTAGGATATTGTAGAATATCTAACTCCTTAGCTCTAGGCTCTGACTCTGGGGCTACTGTAATAGAGAGACCCCGAGCCACCTCTCTGATAAAGTCTTGAAAAGACAAGTCCTCTGGAGGAGACATCCTTCGTTTAGGAGAGGACTCCTCCTGTGGAAGAAGCATCGCTGCATCGATACTCTTCAGAATCCTCAGAGTCAGAGGAATCGAAGTATCGTCTGTCGGGATGCTCTTGCAAAGCCCGATACCTGTACCGACCGGGATCGGTATAAGGAATCATTGGTACCGGGGTATTGGTACCGGAGGGCTGCAGAGGGCAGAGTACTGGCATAGCTGACACCGATGCCACCGGTACCGGAATCGGTGCCGATGGCGATACCGGAGCCGGTACCGGCAGAGTAGTCTGTTGCGGTACCACGGGCGTCGATGCCACAAGGAAAGCCGCCAGACTGCGTTCGATGGACAGAAGCCTCTGATCCATCGATGCTGCCAATGCCTGGAAGTCGGTACCGGTGGAAGCCACCGGTACCCCAGAGCATGGCACCAGGAGATCTGTTGAGGCCACGCCATCTAGATCATCCTGAAACCCCGATGATGATGCTTTAGAAGCCGAAGCCTCCCGCTGGGGTAATTTTGCCGGTGCAGAATCCTCGAGGGCAAGGCCAGGGGCATCTCGATGCTTAGAAGGAGATTTGCCCTTCGAGGACAGGCTGGATTTATGTTTAGTTACCTGAGATCCATGTGAGGAGGAAGAAGCCCTGGAAGACGTCGATGCCACCGAAGCTGCATCAGAGGGAAACAGGGTACTGAGCTTGGCAGCTCGGTTCTGTCGACCTCTCTTAGACATCATGGAACAGGACACACAATCTTTAATGGAATGGTCAGGGCCTAAACATTTTAGACACCAGTCATGGGTGTCGGTGACGGAGATAGTACCGCCACATTTTGTGCACTTCTTAAATCCTGAGGCAGGTTTTTCCATATTTAAGGAAAAGGGTTTTGGGCCCAAGGCCCAAAACTGAAGTACAACTGAAGAAAAAGTAATGGAAAAAAGTCTTTTTTTTTTTTTTTAAAAAGAAAAGAATAAGAACCGGCAGTACCGGTATAGCGTCAAGGAAGGCAGACGCGACAGAAAAGAAATAAAGAAAAAATAAGGAAATTCTTCTGCGGTGACAGGAACACGTCCTGCTGGCTCCGCGGAAAAAGAACAACTGAGGAGAAACAGTTGGAAAGGCGGGAAGGCAGCACGCAGGCGCTGTGGGATGCTCCCAAAGGCTTTCTGATTGGATGCTGGGGAGCGTTCCCGCACAGGCTCCGTTGGTACCGACGTACCCATATGTGAAGACTCATTCCTGCTTGTTCCTGGAGATGTTAATGGACACAGGGTTCCCCAGTAGTCAGAGGAGAGTACAGTGAATACCAGTCTTTGAAGCACACTGTGGAAGATCGTGTTCATCTGCCCCATATTTTTTATATGTATCATTTTCTTCCATGGCAGTAGGTCAAGCTCACTGATGTGGTGAGGATAAGAGTTTGGGGGAGGGGAAGGGGGTTGTGTTTTTGGGGTTTGTTTGTTTTTTAAATAATCCAATCTCATATACACAACTGCACACACGCTATTTGTGCTTCATCTTTTGTGCCTGTGTGAACTTTCTGTCATCCTGATCCTACATTCTGAACGCTGTTGGCTGTTGCTTACAAAGGATGCACATGAGCTGTCCTTTCTGAAATCACTACAAGCTATCATTCAGTACTTAAGTCTACTGTTCTGCATATTCTAGTTTTACTGTACATTACAGAAAGAGCTAAAAAATTAACAATCCCTCAAGCCTCCAGCATAATTATTCATAAAAGCATATAAACCAGTAAAATTCAAGAGCTGTAACACTACAACAGAGAGAAGCCTTCCCTATCATCCAGTTTCACAACTTCCTATTTTTCTTTAAAATAATTTTAAATTAATAAGAATAAAAAATATCAATTACAGATATCATCAATATCAATTACAAATATCAAACTGTGGTCTGCATCTCAATGTTGTCCGTTATATAGATGTGCACATTAAAAATAAAACCTTGTCCCTGCCTCTTATTTTGAAAGTTTTACTGCTCATTCTTATCTATGACTGTTTGAAGCACTAGCTTCAGTACTTCTCTCTTGCAGACAGAATCTACAGGTCAGACTTTACAGGGCAGGGGTTCTCAACCCAGTCCTTGGGACACACCTAGTCACTCAGGTTTTTCAAGATAACTGACAACAAGTGTACTCCAGAGAGATCTGCATGCACTGCCTGCACTGTATGAAAAATTTCTTTCATGCATATTCATTATGGTTATCTTGAAAAACCTGACTGGCTAGGTGTGCCCTAAGGGCTGGGTTGAAAACCCTGCATTAGGGTATAACCTAGATTAGAACGGATGGCCCTTTTGGATGGGGTTTGTGTTACAATCTCCTATAAAAAAAATACTGGCTCTATAAAAGTGGAGGATGGTTGCCCTAAGCATGCATCCAGTGATTTTTAGAATGAAAACATTTTCACCTTTCCTCTCATTGTACACACAATAGAATAAAAGGGGCACAAAAAATGAGCTAACCTCTGCAGAAAGCCTGGTGTACTTTACTGCATCAACCGCTCAGTCAGTATCACCGTACAAGGAAATCATTAAGAACCTTACAAAGTTCAATCACTAGGTTTCACAGAAGAATCTACACCTCAGATAAGTGGAGAAAGTATGTAGAGCATGGTTCAAAAAATTATTTCCACTTAACCTCTCTACATGTGCACATGTGTATGCTTATATCTACATTGCCTCTGTCAGTACATATTGTATTTTTGTGATGTGTGTAAGTATGGTAACAGCTGCATCAGATTGCTGTAATACTTCTATGGGAATGCCATCAATGCCTGGTACTTTGTTCTTTGATAAGGTTTTCATTGCTGCTTCAACTTCTTCTTCTGCTTTAAACAGATCTTTCCTGAGCGGCAGCTTCCACGGAGGCTCCACTAGAAGTCGCATCAAGTCGGCATACCAAGGCCTCCTTGGCCAATCTGGTGCCACCAAGACTACACGTCCCTTGTGCCTTTCTATGCGCTGCAGGATTCGCCCTATCAGCATCCAAGGTGGGAATATGTATAGAAGGCGCTCCTCCGGCCACCTTCTGACATCCGCTTTCTTCTTCTGCTGAAGAACCTGTCCACCTTTGCTGATACACACGTAGCCATGAGGTCCATGGTCGGAGGTCCCCAGCGCTGTACCAGCAATTCGAACACCTCCTGATGAAGGACACATTCTCCTGGATCTACCTTGACTCAACTCAAAAAAAATCAGCCGTCACATTGTCCACTCCCGCTACATGCACTGCCGACAACGCTTCCAGATTCGCCTCGGCCCAATTGAGCAGCTTGTCCGCTTCCTCCTCGAGAGCCATGCTGCCTGTACCACCTTGACGATTGATGTACGCTACTGCCGTGGCGTTGTCTGAAAACACTCTGATTGCACTCCCGCTCAGCCCCTGCTGAAGGTTCTGCAGAGCTAGAGTGACTGCTCTCAACTCTAACCTGTTGATTGACCAAGTCCTCTCCTGCTCCGTCCACTGCCCCTGAGCATACTGCCCCTCGAAGTGCGCTCCCCAACCGAACATGCTTGCATCGATCGTCAACGCGCTCCAATCCGGGGCCTCCAGAGGCATCCCCTTTTCCAGACAACCTGGACGCAACCACCACTGCAGCGACTGTCTTGCTTCTGGAGGACAGACCAACCTTTTGGACACCTGATCGGACTGATGCGATCATCTCCTGAGCAGAGACCTTTGCAGCGGCCTCATGTGAGCTCTGGCCCACGGCACTACTTCTAGCGTGGCTGCCATCGTTCCCAATATTTGCAAATACCGCCACGCTGAGGGAGCCGTTTTGTCCAGGAAGGCACGAACCAACATCCTTAGTTTGCTGATCCTGCCCTGCGGCAGATACACCCTGCCCCTGTCCGTGTCGAATCAAGACCCCAGATACTCCAACTCCTGAGCTGAGTGCAGTTTGCTCTTTGCCACATTTACTACCCATCCTAGGGATTGCAGAAACTGTACCACTCTTCTCGTAGCCCCCTCGCTCTCGTCTTTTGACTTTGCCCGAATCAGCCAGTCGTCCAGATAAGGATGCACCAACACTCCTTCCTTTCACAACGCCACCGCCGCCACCACCACCACCATGACCTTGGTGAATGTCCTTTGCGCCGTTGCCAACCCAAACGGCATTGCTTGGAACTGAAAATGCCCCATAGGCACCGCAAACCGAAGAAACCTTTGATGCTCTATTCTGATCGGTATATGCAAATACGCTTCCGAAAGATCTAGGGACGTGAGGTACTCGCCTTGTCGAGCCGCCGCTATGACCGACCGTAGTGTTTCCATGCGAAAATGCGACACCTTAAGACATCCGTTTACGCTTTTTAGGTCCAAAATCGGTCTCAAGGTTCCTTCCTTTTTTGGTACCACGAAATAGAGTACTGACTGCAGCTGTTTTGGTCCTTCGGCACTGGCATTACCGCCTTCAGTGCCAGTAATCTTTCTAAGGTTTCCTGTACCTCTACTAGCTTGGACCTCGTTCTGCATGGGGATTGTACAAAAGCGTCTCTCACTGGACGTTGAAACTCTAGTGCGCACCCTCTCTGCACGATTTTCAACACAAACTGATCTAAAGTAACTTGGGCCCACGCTGGAAAGAACTCCCTCAAGCGTCCTCCCACAGGAACCATTCCAGCCTGGACCCACCTCCCTTCATTGCGGTTTCTTAATGCTTGGGGAGGGGGAGGCACCAAAGCCTCTGTCTGCTCCCCTGAAACCCCGAGGCTCTGTACTGAAAACGTCCTCTCTGAAACTGATCAAATCTTGACTGACGAAAACGCCTAAACTCACGCTGTTGACTCCGAGAAGGGGTCACCGGATGCCCCTGCTTGCCCTTATCCTTCGGCAATCTGCCCCCTTTTGATTCTCCTAAACCCTTTACTAGCTTCTCTAGATCTTACCCAAAGAGAAGCTTACCCCTTAAAGGGGAGCTTTCCTAGGCGAGCTTTGGACGCCGCATCCGCCACTCAATTCCGGAGCCAGAGGGATCTCCTTGCAGCCACCACCGAAGCTATACTCTTCGCCAATCCTCTTATAAGGTTGTACTATCTGCTAAATACGCAGCACCCGACTCCATCCGAGCTGCCTCTCCAACCGCACCTTCTACTTGAAATCCCTTTAGCCTTTGGGACCATCTCAAGCACGCCCTCGCCACCCAGGCTCCACAAATCGAAGCCTGCATGGAGAGAGCATTAACCTCAAACACCTGCCATAGAAGCGTATCTAGCTTCCTATCCTGGGTATCTTTAAGCACCGCACTTCCCTCTACGGGGATGGTAGTCTTCTTAGTAACGGAAGACACTGCAGCATCCACCTTAGGAGATTTAAACAGTTCCCTTTCCGACTCTTGTAAGAGATACAACCTGTTCAACACCCAGGAAGCTTTAAGACTTGCTTCCGGCGTATCCCACTCTATGAATCAGAAATGCCCGCTGAGACTTTCGTACTGCTTGTAACAATGCATCCTCCAAAGAAGCATCCACTCCCTGTTCCTCCGCCGGCATATTCAAAGCCTTCATTGTCTCTGCAATCAACGCCGAAAGCTCCTCCCTCCGGTATACTCGGACCACCCATGCCTGGTC
This sequence comes from Ichthyophis bannanicus, assembly GCA_033557465.1. Taxonomy (NCBI): domain Eukaryota; kingdom Metazoa; phylum Chordata; class Amphibia; order Gymnophiona; family Ichthyophiidae; genus Ichthyophis; species Ichthyophis bannanicus. The sequence goes on along the minus strand of CM066031.1, from coordinate 1,408,308,917 downwards.
CTCCGGTTCTGTTAACTCGCCTTCCTCCAAAACTGGGTCCAAGTCCGAGTCCTCCAAACCCCCAGACTGCTCCTCTAGCGCCACGCCTAGGTCTGTCCTGTCCACTGCTAGCTTAGCTTTTTTCCCAGGAACCCACACCGTCTCCCCCTCCAGTGGGGTCCCCAGTCTCTTGTGTCCTGGGGCTACCTCTCCCCCCCAGGCCCTGCCAAGTTGGCCCCGGCCCCACCAAGAGCCTGCTGGAGCAGGACCATAAACTGTTGAGAAAAGATCACCCCCCAGACCCCCTTGTATAGGGGATTGGGACGAAGGAACATCTGGTGCTGAAGACGGACCCGGCACTGGCTCCTGAAGTAGCATGTGGGTATCAAGGGGCTCTCCTGCCCCCAAGACCTCCTTTATCACCTCTGCCCCACTGTGCTCTTCCATACTTGACCTCGGTGCCTCGTGCGCACAACCGCTACACACCCCCGCCTCCGAAATGGACCCCCTCCGGATCCCACAAAGGAGGCAGCGAGGTTTAGAAGGCATAAATAGTTATACAATTTAAAACTGGGCCTTTTGCCTCTCTTCTCCCTTTTAATATTCTCTTTTTTTTTTTAAACAAAAAACAAAAAAAAACTTTTCCTCCTAATTTACCTGCCTTCTACCCTCACTTCCTAAACCTGCAGACACCACTTAAAACCAGCACCCGTTGCAGCCCTCACTTCCTGCCGAAAAACCACGCAGCGGTAAAATGGCCATCGGAACTTCTCTCTCCTTCAACTGATCACAGCCTACTGCCTACCAGCGCTTAATCCCCCGGAGTAGACAAACCCACTCACCGCTGTCCTGCTCCACTGCTACCGGCACTGTTCTCGCCGCTGTCCAGCTTCCCTGGCCTCTGCAGGACTGACAAAGCCCTTTTGCCACTGCTCCGCTCACTCTGCCTTTCACCCAGCACAAGCGGCAGCCCTCGACGGTTCCTCACCCACCGTGGGGGATAGGATACCAGAGTCCCCGACGTCGTCTCCCACACTCTGTACCAGATAAGTATTTCAGAGAGGGGAGGGACGGGGGGGGGGGAGCAGCTTTCCAACTCTCAGAAGAAATCCTTAAAATTTCAAAAGATTTGCCGATTTAAAGGGACCGCAGCCCCTTCTTTTTTTTTTATATCTTTTAATCTCTCTAAATGTTTTGCCTAGTCCCTATCTAAAATCTACTTAACGATTCCTTCAGTGACTCCCGAGCCTCAGAACTCACGCCTCCTTCCGCTGCTTGGAGACTGAAAACTGGAGCAAGAAGGCGGTCCCTGGAATACTTATGCTGATGTCATCAAAAGTGTGACATGCTCAGTCTCCAAGCTGCGGGAGGACGTACACAACTTCTAATGTTCTGGACTAGACTGGAGGGACACTAAGGAAGGTTCATTACTATCCTGGTTTGCACAAAATTAACCCATTTAGAGCTACCAATCCTTTGAGCAGCCTGTTATTTGGGATTGCTTGCTATGTCATATTTTATCATTTTAGTACTATACCTTGTCTTGGGGTTTTTGAAAAGGCATATCCTTAAATGTAATAAAAAACAAGCATCATACTGCTGCATGTCAAGCATGAATAAAACGCACACAGAAAATGAGGAAGCTTTATTTTACAAAATAAAAAAGTATTCAGGAAGCAGACACTAATTGTGATGGCCTGGCAGGCAGAGCAAAAGGTTATCAAAGCTGAATAAGGCTCAACACTAATATATGGACACCCATTCAGATGTCTGTTCAAAAACTAGGGCTTAGTCTTAGGTGTTTATAGAATTTAAAAATAGGTGTTTACTTTCCAGCTGAATTAAGGGTGCTTTGAGTGTATGAAAAAAAAACAGCGTTTATAAGCATCTTTGCAGCACAGGTACTATGGCAGGGTGCCTTTTCCAGTGAAATAAAAAACATACATGTTTGTGCACTTAGGAGTTATCAATGCAGAAAAGGCAAAACAAATAATGGAGGATACAAGAAAGCCAAGAAGGGTTATAAAATATTAGGGGAAGTAGTGCTTATGTAATTACGATAAAAAAGGCAGCATCGATTAAAACATAAAATCATAGTTTTCTGCACTGAGACAGCCATCCTATGCAACAAAGAGTATAGCACACAACAAACACACAAAGAAATTCATAGCCATCTATGCACTGTTCACTGAAACCCAATGGTAATGAAGGCTATTAAACCCAGATGCAAAGAACTACATAGAAGACCCAAAGGCTTAACACATGGTTTTCTAATGCTGGAGACATTTGCGCATGGTTCTAGTGGGGAGTAAAAATCTAGCTCATTGCATTAGTGAAAGTTCTGTGCCAATTTCTTTTCTTGTGACAATATGAACTACCTGCAACATTTCTTTTGTTTTACTAAAGAAGATGAGTTGACAGAGATGGGGGAAGGGGGCTGAGGAACAAAGGTGATGGCATGGCTGAATGTAGGGATAATGGAGGGGTGGAGGGGGAAAAAAAAAAAAAAGTGCCACAGCTGCTTACTGCCGATCATTTCACATGACTGAAGAAATTTACATATCATACCAATAATATTCATACGTACAAGACAGCATATTGCGCATAACAAATACTATCCGGTGAAAAGCGGAATATAAATGCAGCTAAATAAATAAATAACATCATGGTCAACTGACTGCAAAAGATCTGTGTTCATATCAATACTGGTGATCTGGCTGACTGTGGAAATTATCGCAAAATCGCTCTGATCCAACATGCCGGAAAGATTCTATTCAAGATCATTCAACAAAGACTACAACCATACCTGGATCGAGAACTCCCTGAAGTGCAAGCAGGGTTAAGGAAACAGTGAGGAACAAGAGAGATCGCAGATGTGAGATGTATTCTTGAAAAGCCAAAATACCAAAAGGATATCCATGTGTTTTACTGACTATACCGACTACAATAATGCAACTGACTGCGTAAATCATGAGAAACTCTGGGCCACATTAAGAAGCATGGGTATACCAGAACACTTGATAGTTCCAAGGCACAGCCTTTACATTGATCAAGAAGCAACAGTCTGAAGGAGAAACAGAATGGTTTAAAATCAGCAAAGGTATACGATAAGGCTGCATACTTGTTAAATTTTTATGCCGAACAAATCAGAGAAGCAGAACTGTATAAAGACAACGAGCTCTAAAGATTTGGTGGAAGACTCATCAACATCTTCCCTATGCTAATGAAACAACCTTACTGGCTGAAAGCGAAAACGATCTGAAACATTTGCTTTTCAAGATCAAAGAACAGTCTTAAAAATGGACCGGGGGGGGGGGGGAAATCCAAGATGGCGACCATGAACGGACGCGCTCCAGCTGGTGATTTGGACTCTGTCCTTAAGTTTATTGCCTTTTTCGCTGAATTTCTTACCTTTGTGATGGGGAAAAGGAAGGGGAAAGTCAAATACCCTGAAGATGATCTTCCACCTAAGCAGCAGTCCATAACTAAGTTCGTTGCCATTGGGAGCCATGCAGAGTACTGCCGGGGTTAGCGTCGGAGCTGACTTGAAGGTGGTCCTTTTGACCTCAGACGTGAGTCTGAGCCATGAGCAGCGTGTTCCACCTGATGAGCCTCTTCTGCTTTCCGCTGGACAGGCTTCCCGGCTGCAGTCACACCCAGATGAGGCGGTTGCTGTTTTGCCATCTTCAGGGGTAATGCCAAGCACGGGGTCAATGCCGAACACCCCTGGAGGAGTCGTGGAAATTACCCTGATCGCTCCGGGCTAGAGTGCTGGAGCGGCGGTTCCCTCGACATCCACTGTGGTGATTCTACCTTGCCCAGGGGCTACAGGGAGCCCTGGAACTCCAGCCAGCAGTAGTATCCTGGTGAAACCAGCAGTGGTAACTTTGGATTTTTATATGGACTGCAATAGACTCATTGGAACGTTCTGTCTCTAATCGTTTGAATTTAGTGGAACAGACTACTCAAGACCTTCAGACAAGATTGGATCGACAAGACCAAGTCAGTAGAGACACTGCTCAAACCGTAGAATCTTCATCCTCTCAAGTGACTACTTTACAAGCACACTGCTCTATCTTTATCAAGGGTAGCGCTGTACTCCATGTTAAGTTGGAGAACTTTTCCAAGAGGTTAAATTTACGTTTTGTCAATTTTCCTGTATCCTCTGCTATTTCTCCAGTTGAGTTATTTAAAAAGTATTTGTTGGAAGTTTTAGGGATGCCAGAGAATGCCCTTCCACCTACTTCTAAGGCTTATTATTTGCCTATGAAGAAACGCTTCAGTTCTAGTAGTATTGCTCCTAATGAAGTGGGAATTCAGAGGGATAGTTTTGATATCTTGAATTTGTCTCAAGTATTGGAAGCCCCTACTGAAGAAATAACGAGGAGAGCAACTCTTTTGGTGGTATTTGTGTTGGAGCCAGATCGGGCTTGGATTTTAAAAATGTTTTTCAGGAATGCTGATAAATTCTTTTTTTTGTTCAGAAAGTCTGGCTGTTCCCGGATGTTTCCTATGTAACTCAGGAAAAAAGGAGATTATTTTTGTCTATGCACCCTGAGGTAGTCCTATTAGGTTTTTCCTATGTATGAAGATTTCCTTGTAAATGTGTTAAGTCTGTATCATCCAGATTTATTTTTTATGATCCAAAACATTTACGTATGGTTTTGGATGCCAGAGCTGTACCTGGAACTGTTTCAGTCACAGTGGAGCCCTCTTAGATCGACTCATCTTGGACACTTATTTAGAGCGTCACATGGTCATTTTTTCCTAGGAACTATATTTCTTTGATGTTGTGTTTGTAATCATTGGCCTTCTTTCTAGGATTCTCCCTCTCTCTTAGTTTAGGGCTTTCAGTGTTAGGTGCAATTTTATAATTTTTATGTTAGTTGAAGATGATTTTCCTATGTAACATATTTCTTTTAATTTTGCACCTTTCCATTTCTTTCAAGTATGTTATTTTTGCTTGATGTATTGTTTAAAATTAGAAATAAAGAATTAAAAAAAATGGACCTGCACCTTTACATGAAGCAAACAAATATTCTGAAAACTAGTAAAATCAATAAGTTATGGGGGCAAGATGGCAGCGGGTATCTGACCTTTGCGGCTGCTCCGCTGTTGCTCTGTGAGATCGCTCTGCCGGTGAACTCCGCTCTGTCTAGTATGGGGCAGAGGACAAGGAAACAAGCGGGCTCTCCCAGTGCTCCACCGCAAGCTTCTGTCTCTGGTCAGAAAACTCTAGAGCATTGCGGTTTTGTGGTAGCTGGGTCAGGAGCGGCGTCTTCGACAGCACAGCAGGAGGAGACTGAGCTTGGCCCATCAGGAGTAAGTCTCTCTCCTGATCAGCGGGCGCCCCCGACACAAACCGGAAGTGTTGCTTCTCTGGATGGCGTTTTTTCTCTTCTGTCGCCAGCTCCCCAGGTGAGCACTCCTTTGACGGATGGTGAAGGAATAGTGCTGCAACGGTCGATCCTACACGCCAGAGGGGAGATTCTGCTAGAGAAACATGTTGTGGGTGATCCGCTCTCTCGTGTGGTGGTCCGACAGTTGGGAGCCTGGAGGAGAGATGTCAGTGAGTCGGATGTTGGAATAGCCTGCAGTAATTACATTAGAGGCGCTGTGGGATGCCATCTCTGCTTTAACTACTACCCTTTCTACAGTTGTGGGTTCTGTAAGTACTGAGATATCTAGTGTGAAACTGGAGGCGACTAAGTTTCCGGAGCTGCAAGCTGGTTCTTTGCTGCAGGTGAAGGAAGATATAGCTCATCTTAAGGAGGAGCATATGGCCCTGATGAAAGAAAGGGCTGTGCTGACACGAAAAACTAAGCACCTTGAAAATCTTGCCCGACGGAATAATCTTCGTCTGTTGACCTTTCCAAGGTCTCCACTCATGTCTCCATTGGAAATGGTCCAGAAATATCTGAAGGAAGTGCTCAAGATTCCAGCAGAGCATTTACCTCCACTTACTAGGGCACAATACCTGTCAGTTAATACCCTTGAAGCAAGGGGGAGAAATGTGGATGTTTCAGCAAGTGGGATGGGGGACTTGACAGGATTCCTTGAAAGTTCTTTGGACATGATTACAGAAAGAACTACTATGCTTGTGACTCTGGCTTTAGAGACCGACAAAGCTTTAATTCTTCGGTCTTTCTTTAAGAATATTAATGAAGAAGGGTTGAAAGGTCAACTACAGCAATTGATTGGACAGCATCAAAAGGACTGGGAACAAGTGGGTGTTGCAACGGTTGACTAGGGTGCGGGAGGAGTTGGAGGCGTTAAGACTGGGTGAGGTGGCCTTCCAAATGAAGAGGCTGCAGCAAGCCTATTATGTGGGGGGAAATAAGCCGGGAAGGTACTTGGCACGGCAGCTTAGAAGGCAGGTGCAGCAGCAACCATATAGGCTGAAGAATGAACAGGGGGAATGGGAACATGGGACAGTGAAGGTTCAAGAGATTTTTTGTAGGTGCTATAGTGTCCTGTATCGGGCGGAGAGGAGGGGAACGGAGGAGGAGATTCGACACCATTTGGGAACACTTTGCCTCCTGACTCTGGAGGGGACGGAACAGGTATGGTTGGATAGGGTGATTGAGGAAGGGGAGGTGAGAACGGCAATTAATGGTCTTAAGGAAGGCAAAGCCCCGGGCTTAGACGGTCTTATGGCCCGGTTCTATAAGATTTTTAGTCATGAAATTTGTGGCGAACTTACACGGGTCTTTAATGGGGTCCAGCAGGGGGGGGCTCTCCTGCGATCTATGGCAGTGGCGGGGATCGCCTTGGTACCTAAGCCAGGGAAGGACAAGGGAGCGAGTGAGTCATATCGGCCAATATCTCTCATTAATCTGGATGCGAAGATTTTGGCAAAAGTTTTGGCTGCCCGCTTGCAGAATTTCCTGCCGAAGTTGATAAACAATGACCAAACGGGCTTTATCCCAGGAAGGCAGGCCAGTGATAATATTAGGAAATTGTTAAATGTTATATGGGTTGCTTGGACAAAGGGCATAGAATCTCTGGTTGTGGCGCTGGATGCCGAGAAGGCATTCGACAGAGTTGAATGGCCCTTTATGTTTGCTGTGTTGCAGAGAATGGGGATCGGGGTGGGGTTTCAAAAGTGGATTGGTGCACTATATGATAAGCCGAAGGCTAGGATTCGGGTGAATGGTACTTATTCTGCAGAGTTTGAGTTGGAACGGGGGACTAGACAGGGGTGTCCTTTGTCACCTCTGTTATTCGCATTAGTCATTGAACCACTAGCGCAACGGATTAGAGAGCATGAGCGCATTAGGGGCATTCAGGTTGGTGGAGGAGATTATAAAATTTCGCTATTTGCAGATGACATCTATACTGTGATTAGGCCGGTAGAGACGTTACCAGTTTTGGTGGAAGAAATAGGGGAATATAGTCTAGTATCGGGATATAAAATGAATATGGGTAAAACTGAGATTTTGAAGATTGGACTGGGTCTTAATGCGGAGACCCAGTTGAAGGAGAAGTATCCCTTTCGGTGGGCTAAGCTGAAGCTAAAATATTTGGGGGTCTGGATCTGCTGCGACTGGAAGCAAATGAGAAGACTGAATTATGACCCCTTAATTGATGAGATCCTGAATGATCTGGTGAGGTGGGATAAGGATACTTTTTCGTGGGTAGGCCGTATTGCCATTGTTAAAATGAACCTGTTGCCTAGGATACTGTATCTGTTAGCGGCCTTGCCCATTAAGGTGTCAGTGGCGCAACTGAGGATGTTGCAGCAAAGAATTTTCTCCTTTATTTGGAGGCAGCGTCCGCCTAGGCTGAATAGAAGGGTGATGTGTATGCATAGACGTGAGGGGGGAATGGGGGTTCCGGATTTGTTGCGATACTATAGGGTGGCGCAGCTGCGGGCACTGGTATATTAGCGGGTAGGTCCGGAAGCCCAAGGGTGAGTGTGAGTGGAGGAGGTTTTAAGTGGGCAGTGTGAGTTGTCAGAACGTCTGTGGGGCTCCAACCAGGGGGGGGGGGGAACTAAGGCTGGGGAGGAGCAGGAGATGAGCCCATTTACGAAGCTTACTTTGGAGGTATGGAAGTATGAGAAAACACACTTGGTGGGAAATACGGTTTCCATCCAACTCCAGAAAATTAGGAGATGTAGTGGATTTTCTGAGGGGGGGGGCGAGCTGTGGTCTATAAAAAATGGGAAGACAAAGACTTGGTGTGGATGGGGCAGTTATTCATGGAGAATGGACAACTGGGTACTTTTGAGGAGTTGCAGAGGAAATATGCCCTGGGGAAGGATGATTGGTTTGGTTACCGTCAAATAGCGCATTTTGTGCAGAATAGTCTGAAGGGGGAGGTTGGGGGTAGGGCGAGTACCCCTTTTGAAAGGGTGTTACTCCGGGGGGGGGGGGGCAATACGGGTCTGGTCTCGCTGATTTATAAGGACTTGGAAAGGGTGGGGGCGTATGCGGCGTACCAGGTGGCATGGATGCGCGACCTGGGAGGGGTATGGGACGAGGAAAAGTGGATGTCGGTTCATGAGGCAGTTAAGATAAGATGAAATTAGTTCTTACCTGCTAATTGTCTTTCCTTGAGCCTTCTCCGGGCCAGTCCAGGGAAAGGTAGGGTTGTCAATCCCCCATAGTGACTGAGGACTGAAGACTTCAAGCTTTTCTTGTGATGTGAAGCCACTCCCCCTGAGGTTAATCAAGCAGTCTCCTTCTGACAAAGCGACTAAAGAGAAAGAAACTAAACACAGCAGATTAACCCTGCACATACTGCTAACATTCTATAGTCCGTGAAAAACATTTACTACAAACTTTTTTTTTTTTTTTTAAATATTTACATATGCAAGCTATAATAGCTGCCAGCGGTGTAGACTGAATACTAGAGGCCCCTAAGCATCCTCCTCTAGAAGATATAGACGATGTAATTCTGTAGAGGCCTGAGAAAGCGAACACCGATCCTACAATGCACGTAGTAGATAGAGAACAGGGTGGGACCCTGGACTGGCCCGGAGAAGGCTCAAGGAAAGACAATTAGCAGGTAAGAACTAATTTCATCTTCCTTATCGCTTCTCCGGGCCAGTCCAGGGAAAGGTAGGGCAGTACCAAAGCAGTACCTAAGAAGGGGAGGGACCCGCCAAACCGGCGATAAGAGCTGACGCTCCCACTCTGGCATCTTCTCTAGCCTGGACATCTAATCTGTAATGCCTAGCGAAAGAATGCAGTGTAGACCAAGTCGCCGCTCTGCAGATATCCACTGGGGGAACAAAAGCAAATTCTGCCCAGGATGTTGCGAGAGCACGAGTGGAATGAGCTTTGAGACCCTCAGGTGGGGAAATCCCCCTAGCTTGATAAGCTGCTGCAATAGCAGAGCGAACCCAACGAGCGATAGAAGATTTTGACGCAGCTTGCCCCTTCCGTGGACCAGTCCACTGGACAAAAAGTCTGTCCGTCTTTCGAAACGGTCGTGAGAGCTTAATATACTTCCTTAAGACTCGGCCAAGATCCAAATGTTTAAGCGCTCGATCAATTGGCGAGCCATCGCTCTCAGAAAATACGGGCAATGTTATTGATTGGTTAATATGAAAAACCGAGAGGACTTTAGGCAAAAAAGAGGGAACTGTTCGTAAGACCACCCGCTCCGGCAGAAATTGCAGATAAGGCTCTTGGCAAGATAAGGCCTGCAAATCTGAAATTCGTCGAGCGGAACACAAAGCCACCAAAAAGGACGTTTTCCAAGAACACTCCCGAATTTGCGTAGCGCAGAGGAACTTTAAATGCGACCTAGACAAACCGTCCAAGACAATATTCAAATCCCAAGGAGGTACGATAGGCCGTCAAGGAGGACGTATAATTTGCGCTGCTCGTAGAAAGCGGCGAACATCCGGATGAGTGGAAAGACGGCGATGTTGCACTAAGCCCCTAAAACAAGATAGTGCCGCGACATGCACCTTAAGGGTACTGAGAGCCAACCCCTTATCTAACCCCTGTTGCAGAAAGAGGAGAAGATGAGGCACGGTAGAAGCCAGAGGTGATAGCTCTTGTCGCTTGCACCAAGCTTCAAAAAGACGCCAGACGCGAACATATCCCAAGGAAGTTCCTGGACGTTTAGATTGGAGAAGGGTAGTTACAACAGAACTTGCATAACCCCTGCTTTCTAAGCGAGACCTTTCAAGAGCCAAGCCGTAAGCAAGAAGCGATCCACTCGCGGCATGAGAATGGGACCCTGATGCAACTGGTTGATACGAACTGGAAGGAGCCACGGCGGAGCTACAAGGAGTCGAACAAGATCGGCATACCAGGGTCGACGAGGCCAATCGGGAGCAATGAGAATCACCTTCCCCCGGTGACCCGCTATGCGCTGAATAACCCAACTCAACATTGGCCAAGGCGGGAACACATAGAGGAGCGCATCGCAAGGCCAGGGTTGAACTAGGGCATCGAGACCTTCCGACATGCGTTCCCTGCGCCTGCTGAAAAAACGGCTGGCCTTGGCATTGCTGTAGGAGGCCATGAGATCCATCACTGGCTGTCCCCAACGCAACGTTAGCTGATGAAAGATCGCCGCATTTAATTCCCATTCCCCTGGATCGAGGAGATGACGGCTGAGAAAGTCCGCCTGTAGATTTTCTTTGCCCGCGACATGTGCTGCGGAGATGGCCAGGAGATTGCTCTCTGCCCAATCCATCAATTGTTGGCATTCGGACAGTAGAGAAGGAATCTTCGTCCCCCCCTGACGATTGATATATGCGACGGTCACAGCATTGTCGGAAAAAATCTTGACCGCTGTCCCCTGGAGCAGCGCTGCGAAGTGAAGCAGAGCTAAGCGAGCCGCTCGGAGCTACAGACGGTTGATCGACCATGAACTCTCTATTGTGGACCAAGTTCCCTGTGCAATGCGTGACTGACAATGAGCACCCCACCCCGAGAGGCTTGCATCCGTGGTCAGTAACACCCACGAGGGGTCTTGCAAGGGCATTCCCGCTGTGAGGTGCTCCCGAACTAACCACCAGTCCAGACTGTGACGGACGCTCTCGGGATAGGGGAGACGCTGAGAGAGCGGATGAAGCTGCGGAGACCATCGTGTAAGCAACGCCTGCTGCAAGGGGCGCATGTGAGCCTTGGCCCACGGAACATGATCCAGTGCCGCCGCCATGGAACCCAACAGTTGCAAATACGTCCAAGCCGACGGCGCCGTTGAGAAACGCTCGGATCTGTTGCAGCAGCTTTTCCACACGAACGTCGGGCAAAGATACCTTTCCTTGTGCGGTGTCGAAATATGCTCCGAGATAAGTCAGCTGCTGCTACGGTTGCAGGTGACTTTTGACTTGGTTGATCACCCAGCCGAGTTGCTCGAGAAGTTGCACCACTCGAGCCGTCGCTTGAACCGAGGCAGATCGCGACTCGGCTCTGATCAACCAATCGTCGAGATAAGGGTGTACCCTGATCCCTTCCTTCCGAAGCGCTGCTGCCACAACCACCATAAGCTTTGTGAAAGTACGCGGAGCCGTAGCCAGACCGAATGGCAACGCTCGAAACTGGTAATGACCCATGGGGAGAGCGAAGCGCAAAAAACGCTGATGCGAACTCCTTATGGGAATGTGCAGATACGCTTCCGTGAGATCGATGGACGAGAGAAACTCCCCCGGCTGAACTGCCCGAACTACGGTACAGAGGGTTTCCATGCGAAAATGAGGCACCCGTAAGGAACGGTTGACCCCTTTGAGATCTAGAACGGACCGAAAAGAATCTTCTTTCTTGGGAACCACAAAATAGATCGAGTATCGACCGCAACCGTATTGGTCCCGAGGTACGGGAACGATAGCCTTGAGCTGCAACAGGCGAGTCAGGGTGTCCACAATGGCCTGCTTTTTCCGACCGGGACCACAGGGAGACATTACAAAGGCGGGCAACAACGGGCATGCGAAATCGAGCGCGTAACCTTCCTGGATGACCTCCAACACCCACTTGTCTGAGGTAATGGTGGTCCAGACCGCTAGAAAGTCCTGTAGGCGTCCTCCCACCGGAATTAGCGGCTGGACCAACTGACCTTTATTGCGGCTTCTTATTGGAGGGCTGGGATGCCCCAAAGTAGGACCTGCCAAATCCTCTGGCTCCCCGAAAGGAAGTCCCCCGAAAGGAGGAACGGCCCCTGGAATAGGGCGCAAAGCGCGCCCCCCGAAACCTACGGGATTCCCTTCCGAACCCCCTGCCGGAAGGAAGCATTCGGGAAGGTTTGGGTTTGTCCTCAGGCAAACGACCGCCCTTAGCGTCGCTCAAATCCTTAACAATCTTCTCCAAAGCCTCCCCAAAAAGCAATTTACCCTGATAGGGCAATTTGCTAAGTCTCAATTTGGAAGAAACATCCGCCGACCAGTTGCGTAACCAAAGAAAACGCCTGGCAGCTACCAGAGAGGCCATGGTCTTAGCTGCAATTCGCAGCAAATCATAAAAAGCATCTGCCATATAAGCAGCGGCTGATTCCAGTTTAGGTGCATCGGGAACTGCAGCAGGAGCATCAGGAGAAGTATCGCCTTGCAACCAACGAATGGAGGCGCGAGAGACATAAGCCCCACAAACGGCCGATTGCAGAGCCAGGGCACTAGAATCAAAAGCCTGTTTGAGTAGAATCTCCAATTTTCTATCTTGAAGATCCTTTAGAGCTGCAGCCCCTTCCACAGGAATAGTAGTCTTTTTAGTCACTGCGGATATAATTGCATCCACTTTCGGCATGCGAAATAAGTCCTTTACGTCCTGAGGAAGTGGGTACAGGCGAGCCAACGCTCGGTTTCCACGTAAGGAAGACTCCGGACACTCCCATTCCGAGTCAATCATCTGTTTGATCACTCTGTGTAAGGGAAAACACTTTTGTTCAGTTTTAACACCCTGCAGCAAGGGATCCTCTAAGGGTTCCTGAGAAGACGCGGGAAGGGAGAGATGGAGCGCTGCCAAAGACTGGGATATGAGGGCTGTGAGTTCTTCTTTTCAGGGTTTTCCGTAAGCATTAGGATCCTCTCCTGGAGCTATCTCCCCTTCTTCCAACTCTTCTGTGTCCCACTCCCCAGGATGTCCTGTAAAAGACTCTGAATCCCCCTGCTCCTGTAACAGCGGGGCCTGAGACAACAAGGGATCTAAGGAATCCTGAACCATATCTTGAATATGAGAGGATCCCTCTCCGGGATCATCAGGCAGTGGTAGGGAAAGTGGCACTGACACAGGATCAGAAAGAGAAGAAAGCCGCGGAGGCTCAGCAGATCGCATAAGAAATGCTTTGTGCATAGCCAGAATAAAAGCTGGCAAAAAAAATGAGCCCATGTCCTCCTGAGGCAAAGTTGGAGCTGGGGAGGGTAAATCAGGTAAAACCGCCGCTCTAGAGGACTTCGCTTTCCGTTTATGAGGCTTTTGAGGCTCTGCCAGAGCACTGCCTGACGCCGGTAAAATGGCGGACTTTCCCGCCGTTTCGGCGTGAGGAGAAGGCTCCGGTGAACTAATCAAAGGCTTCTCAGCCATTGTTCAAAAAAAAAAAAAAACTCCGGGATCGCCAAAAAAACCCAGTAAGCTCGATTAAAAGAAAAAAAGGTTGGCAAACACGAAAGCAAACTGCCCCGGAGCCCGCGGGCCCGATCGCCAAAAATCAACACTGAAGAGAAAATAGAATAAAAACTCACCGCAGAAGTAAAACTTTGCCCGGCTAAATGGTGCACAGTTTAGCGGGACCACCGGCAAACTCACCGCGGGTAAGACAGAGGAGAAATCTGGGGCCCCCAGTATCACTCTGCACCAGGAGACGGAACAGTGATAGAGGCAGGCTCTACCTCACACTGTAATAACTAAGTCCCCCACGTCTCCTGCGGTCTTAAAGTGACAGCGTATTTTAAAAAAAAAGTTGAAAGGACTATAGAAGATTAGCTCTGCTAGAGCCAATCAAAAATTTAAGAAAAGAAAAAAGGAAAATTGAAGCCACTACAGGTGTACTTTGAGGGAGAAGGTAAGTTCGATCCTCTCTAGTCACTGAGGACTGAAAGACTGCTTGATTAACCTCAGGGGGAGTGGCTTCACATCACAAGAAAAGCTTGAAGTCTTCAGTCCTCAGTCACTATGGGGGATTGACAACCCTACCTTTCCCTGGACTGGCCCGGAGAAGCGATAAGGAAGTGTCCAGCTCGGCATCGGTGCAGGAGCATTGTTACAAAATGCTGTACCGTATGTATATTACGCCAAAAAGACTAGCTGAACTGGATAAAACAAAGGAACCATACTGTTGGAAAGGCTGTGGTGCTTTGGGTACGTATTTACATGTGTGGTGGGAGTGCCCAGTGATTCAGGGAATATGGGGTTGGATGCAGGACTTAGTAGAGGATATGTTGGGATGAAAGGAGAAGTTGCGGCCTGAACAGGTGTTGTTGGGGGAATGGGGGGAGTTGGAGTATGGGGTGGGGTATTTATTGAAGATGATCTCCATTGCAATTAGGATGGAGATAGCAGGGGGGTGGAAAGGAAATTATGGGTCGGAAGTAGAACGAGTGCTGAGGTGTGTGGAATTTATTTGTCAAATGTCGGAATTACAGGCGCGACTGACTAATAAATTGAGTAGTTTCTATTGTAAGTGGAAGCCTTTCTTGAGGTGGCGGGGAGGGTGCTGAGAGGGGTGTGTGAGCTGGGGAAGGGGTTGGTTCCAGACTGGGGTGAGGCAAGGATAAGTTGAGTGGGGGAGACGGGTGACGGATAAGGTGTGGTTGGTTCCATGGTGAGGGTGGGAGAGGAAGGGGGGCAGGGGGAGGAGGGGAGGAGATGGGGGGGCGCATGGGGGGTGGACAAGGGTCAAATCTGTGGTACTGTTCTTGGGAAGGTTTGTTGAGGCGGACCTGGGGTTTGTTATTTGTTAAATATATGCACTTTTGTTTCAGCTGCTATATGGCTCCGGGTTACTTGGGTGGGGGGGGTTTAGTTTGTGAACGGATTTATGTAATGCCTTCATTGATTAATGAGATATGTATGGGCTGTGACCTGGGGGTTGAGTCAATGTCGATGTATTTTTCAGATATGTATTGTTATGTTTAAATGAGTGTGCATTAATAAAAAAACTTTAATACAAAAAAAAGAATATTAATGAGAAGTTTCTTGGTTCAAATGTTCGTATATTTCCTGATTTGTCTCGAGTAACCCAATTAAGGAGGAAGGATTTCCTGGCTTACCGTGCCAGGGCCATCTCCTTGGGTGCTACTTTTGTGTTAAAGTATCCATCTAGGTGTTATATTTCCTATCAAGGGAAGAATTTCCTTTTTTTGAACCTAAGCAGTTCTTAGAATTTATTTGTGCAAGGGAAGAGATTGGGGTGGAGGTGGGGCCCATTACGGCTGATGCATAAGTCTTAACCTGCTGAATTGATTTTTTTTCCTCTTAGGCCTTGTTTCGCTCTTCAAGAGAAGTAAATCTTGGTGAATGGTTTATTTCCTGTAGCCCCCCCTAATTTTAATTGTGGACTAATTTTTGGGATAGGATGTAATTTTTTTTCTTCTTAATATGTATGAGCTATAATTGATATATTGTGTAGTTCCCATATTTCCTTAATATCATTTATGTAAATACCTGAATGTTATTATAAATGCTAATAAAGAATACATTTTTTTAATCAATAAGTTACTGTATCATTGTGATAAGGAAGCTTATCATAGTTCAGGAAGAAGTAATACAAGAGATGAATTGGCTCTGAATAAGCAACCTGTGCTGGCTGGTAAAAGCACTAAAACAGAGTGTTTACCTAAAAGACTACCAGACCCAGAATGCACTGGTTCACAGAAAGCCTCTAGGAGAGCTGAAGTAGGGAAACGTGTGCCTAATCAGAGAAGCAAGATGTAATCCCTAATCACACATCTCCTAGGGCAGGGCTTAATTCAGAACACCTGCAGTGTGCTAGGGTGGAGCAGCCATCTAGGCACTTTAAAGCTAGAAGAAATTCTTCATACAGACAGCAAGGGGAGAAAGAGGAACAGAGACAGCAAGAGCTGAAGAAGGAGAGACTGATCGTGAACAGAAGGAAGAACAACAAGACATCCAGAAGGTCTAAGAAAGGAGCCCAAGGCAGTACGTATGCTGGGAGAGATTCCTGGGGCAAGCATTCTTCATTGGACTGGAAGAAGCCAGAGGCTTGGAGATATACAGCCAGGAACCCTCGGACAGCACCTGTAAAGGAGACAGCTGCATCTAAAGAAAGAAGGAGCTCTAATACCTATTTAAGGAGGTATGGGAAAAGAGACCTGAAGTCCAGGGATTCTGACTGGAGAGCTGGGCACAGAAGCTTTGCTACCTACTGGCCAAAATACCCAGAGAGGAAACCTAATGACAACGTGATCTCAGGTATGAACTCTGATCTGTTCCCTAGCTTTGCACAAGGAAGACAGCAGGGAAACAGTTTCTATCCTGGTAGGGATCAGTTAGATAAATCCTCTGAGCCAGTGTATGGAAGTGATCCTATGATATTTCAAGAGCAAGGGGAAATATCAAATGAGGAAGTTGAATGTATGGATTGTTCTCGTTCTAAGCTGCTGTTCTAAAGTAATCCTCAGATAAGGATCAAACACCAAAAGGAACTGTACTGATTTTTAACTTCCCAGAAAAGTTTCTTTGAGAGAAAGCTTTGGGGAAAGTTGGAGCCACATGGAGAGTGGGACAGCAATGGTTTGCAGCTGGTTAAGCACCTGTGATTAGAGCTAGGCACAAGTGCACGTGGGACTTTGGAAAAAGCTTCTTCTCTGTGTGAATGGAAGAAAGCTTTTTTTTTTTTTTTTTGATAAAGAGAATTTTCCTTTTGGGTTTATTTTTCATTCCAGCACTGCTAAGAAAGTTTATTAGCAGGGGCTAGAAGAAAGACCTTTTCTGTTCAATCAAGGTCTTTACTAAGTTGTTGCATAAGTAATTCAGTTGCCTTATTTGTTTTGTTTCTGAATGAAACTTCTGGAGAAAATTATCCTGTTGATGTTACCAAGCATATCTGTGCGAGGGATAAACACCCCATAAATAAAATCTGTTTTCTGCTTTACACTCGAGCAACTACAATTCTTTATTCTTGTTAAACGACTAGTTTTTGTGTGAAGGAACTACAAGACCCACAATCCTTTGCAAGTCAAGTAAATTCATGTCTTTGCCAAGATTGTGGAACTTTCACAACAAGCACCCCCACTTACAATCATTGATGGAGAAGAAATAGAAAATGTAGACAATTTTATCCTGCTTAGATCAATAATCAATAAAGAAACAAGCAGTCAAGAATTCTGACTATGCATTGCTCTTGGCAGAATGGCTATGAAGGACCCAGACAAGATTCTAAAGAGCAGAGGTGTATCTCTCCATAAAAAGATCCTCATCCCTGGCTTAACACTCTTTCATAGCCTTCCTCTGCTCACTGACACAATTACTGAAGCCACAAGGACCCTCCCCCCTCCACCTATACCTCCTTGATTTGCATTCTCTCCTCCACATCACTTTTTGTTCTTGATGTTAAATCTCCCTGATCTTTTCTGCTCGTTCCCTCAGCTCCATGGCCCAACTTCTCATTACCTACTCCTTACTGTCCCCGCTTCCCCTACAATTTTGTCTTCTATCTTATCATCTATCCTTGAGCTTCACTTTTCTTCTCATTCAGCCATCTCCACTCTCACTGAGGGAACCTCACCCTTGCTTCCGTTGGGCCACTTCCTCTCTCCCCTGTTCTCTCATCTGAAGATGTCAACCCCAACCTGGTCCCCCTAGACTTTTTTCACATTTCCAGGGCAGGTCAATGCATAATCTTTCTTTCTAATTTTGTTTGTATCCCTCTCCTCTCTCCCTTTTTCATGCACATTGTGGAATGCACATTCTATCTCCAATAAACTTGCCTTTATTCATGACCTCTGTATCTCTAATACTCTACATCTCCTGGCTCTTACTGAACTTGGTTTCTCCCTGAAGATTCAGCTTCAGTTGCTGCCCTCTGTCATGGAGGCTACCTATTTTTCCAAACACCTCGGCCCATTGGCCATGATGGGTTCCTACACTCTCATTCCTGCCAATTCCAGCCCCTCCTTCTGCCTCTATCCAATTCCTTTGCTTCATTTAAATTCCATGCCATCCATCCATGGCTTTAGACAAGGAAGATCATGTCTTAATAATCTGTTATGTTTTTTTGAAGGTGTGAATAAACAGATGGACAAAGGTGAGTCGGTTGATATAGTGTATCTGGACTTTCAGAAAGCCTTTGACAAGGTCCCACATTAGAGACTTTTGGCAAAACTAAAGAGTCATGGGATAGGAGGCAGTGTACTATTGTGGATCAGGAACTGGTTAAAAGATAGAAAGCAGAGGGTAGGGCTAAATGGCCAATTTTCCCAATGGAGAAATGTGAATAGTGGTGTACCCCAGGGAACTGTGCTGGGTCTGCTGCTTTCTGACATATTCATAAATGACCTGGAAAGTGGAATAACGAGTGAGGTTATCAAATTTGCAGATGACACAAAACTATTTAAAGTTGTTAAAACCCAAGAGGATTGTGGAAAATTGCAAGAGGATTTTGATAAATTGGAAGACTGGGCATCAAAATGGCAGATGAAATTTAATGTGGACAAGTGCAGAGTTATGCACCTAGGGAAGAACCACCCAAACTATGGTTACACAATGCAAGGTTCCACATTAGGAACCACCACCCAGGAAAAAGATTTAGGCATCGTTGTGGATAACATGTTAAAACCCTCGGCCCAGTGTGCAGTGGCGGCCAAGAGAGCAAATAGAATGCTAGGTATCAGAAGGAAAGGAATGGAAAATAAAACAAAAGATATTATAATGCCTCTATATCGTTCTATGGTGAGACCACACCTTGAATATTGTGTGCAATTCTGGTCGCCGTATCTTAAAAAGGATATAGCGTTATTAGAAAAGGTTCAGAGAAGAGCCACCAAAATGGTAAAGGGGATGGAAGAATACTCCTATGAAGAAAGGCTAAAAAGGTTAGGGCTCTTTAACCTGGAAAAGAGATGGTTGAGGGGAGATATGATAGAAGTTTATAAATTAATGAACGGAGTGGAATGGGTAAATGTAGGTAGATTGTTTACGTTATCAGAGTATAGAAAGACTAGGGGACATGCAATGAAGCTACAGGGTAAACTATATAAGACTAATAAAAAAAATATTTTTTCACTCAACGTGTAACCAGACTCTGGAATTTGTTACTGGAGGGTGTAGTAAAGGCTGTTAGTGTAGCTGGGTTTAAAAAAGGTTTGGACACGTTCCTGGAGGGAAGGTCCATAAACCATTATTAAGAAGGGACCCAGGATATCAATGCTTGACCCAGTACAAGTATTGTGGAACCTGTGTCTTTTTGGGAAACTGCTAGGTACGTATGACCTAGATTGGCCACTGTTGGAAACAGGATACTGGGTTTGATGGACCTTGGTCTGACCCAGTATGGCATATCTTATGTTCACCTATTTTCACTATCTATCCAAGTAGCTGTCACTTATCGAACCCCCAACAAATCCCCCTCCCTCTACCTTTCTCACAAACTTTGAATCCTGGCTCTCCTCCTGTCTGGATGCATCTCCCCCTTCCCTTATTCTTGGGGATTTTAAGACTAACATTGATGACCTTTCTGCCTTAAAGCTCCTTTCCCTAACCTCCTCATTCAACCTCCCATTTGTGCTCTACTGCTCCTACTCACAAGCATGGCCACTGCCTTGACCTTGTCTTCTCCTCCAACTGCACACCCTCAAACATCTCCATCTCAGTTTTGTCCTTATCTGACCATCACCTGCTAACCTTCACTCTCAATCATCCTCCATCTTAATCTCGTCCTATCTTCACACTGCCAACCCTTCAGCTCTCTCCACGCTGTCTTATCACCTCTTTCATCTACTATGCAATCAGAGTCCATTGATAGGGCAGTATCCTCCTATAACACTACTCTCAACAACCTGCTACTTTCCTGTGCCTGCTCAGCTGAGCGCCCTTTGGTTTAAATCACGTACCCTTGCCGACTACCTACATTTCAAATTCATGCTAAACTTCCTTCCAGTCAGCCATAGTACTCTTGGTTTGCAAGTGCTATGTCCATCTGACTAATTCTCTTGCCTCTGACCCTCACCATCTCTTTGCTATGTTCAACTCTCCTGTCAAGGTCCCCCTTCCCCCAATCCTTCCTTCACTGCCCAGACCTTGGCTGACTACTTCCATGACAAAGTCCAGAAGATTAGCCTTGAATTCTCTGCAGGGTCACCTCCAATCCCTCATCTTCAATTCCAAATCCTTCCCCCACCTATGGGGACCCTTTCTTCCTTTTCTGAAATTACTGAGGAGGAAACGGCAAATCTTCTCTCCTCCTCCAAACTGACTACCTGCTTCTCTGATCCCACCCCCTCCCGTCTACTAAGCTCTATCTCTTCTGCCGTCATCCCTTCCATCTGTCATATCCTTAACCTTTCATTTTCCATTGCAACTGTTCCTGTGGCCTTCAAACATGCTGTGGTTACACCTCTCTTCAAAAAGCCTTTACTAGATCCTGTCCTTTCAGTTATTGACCTCTCTCTCTCTCCTACCCTTCACTTCAAAACTACTTGAAAGAGCAGTTCTCCGCCGCTGTTTTGACCTTCTTTCCTCAAGATTTTCTGACTCACTGTAATTTACCTTCCACAGATATGGCTCTTGCAAAGTCTCCAGCAATTTGTTGCTTGCCAAATTCAAAAGCCTCTACTGGATTCTCATCCTTCTTGACCTTTCTGCTGCTTTTGACACTGTTGATCACTACCTTCTCTTGCTTGGATTTAAGGGTTCCGTTCTATCCTGGTTTTCTTCTTATCTCCCCCATTGCACTTTTAGTGTATGTTCTGGTAGTTCCTTCTCTACAGCTATCCCACTTTCAATTGGTGTACCTCAGGGCTGTCTTGGGATCTCTCCATTTCTCTCTCTACACTCGATCCCTTGGTGCACTTATTTCCTCTCATGGTTTTCAGTACCATCTTTATGCTAATGGCTCTCAGATCTACCTTTCTGAGCCTGAAATCCCTCCAGGAATCCAGGCCTGGATCTCTGTCTGCTTATCCAACATTGCTGCCTGGATGTCTCATCACCATCTGAAACTGAACATGGCCAAAACAGAGCCCCTTATCGTTCCCCTTAAACCCACCTCCCCTCTTCTCTATTTCTGTGGATAATACTACATGCCTCCCTGTTTCCTCAGCTCGCAACCTTGGGATCGTCTCCGACTCTACTCTCTCTTTCTCTGCACACCTCCAATAAATAAAAGCTACAGGTTTTAGCTTTCTCTATAACATTGGCAAAATTTGTCCTTTCCTTTCTACACACACTACTAAGAAACATATCCACTCTTTAATCACTTCTCATCTAGACTACTGCAACCTCCTCCTTGCTGTTCTCCCCTCTGAATCATCTCTCTCCCCTTCAATCAGCTGTGCGGCTAATCTTCGGCCAGCTTCTACATGCTCATATAGCCCCTCCTCTAGCTCCCTATTTCCATGTCCAGTTCAAACTTCACCTACTGACCTATACGTGCACTCATTCTGCTGCTCCTCACTACCTTTCCTCTCTTACCTCTGCCTACATCCCTCCTCGGGAAATCTGCTCTTCTGGCAGATCGCTTCTATTTGTGCCCTTCTCTTCTACTGCCAACTCCAGACTTCAATAGTTGCACAGTTTGCTCCAGACATAAGGAGCAGCAAGGTGCATCAAGCATCTCTGGCCCTTTTTAAATCACGACTGAAAACTCACCTCTTCAAGTCTGTTTTTGGATCCTAATTTGCTTGGTCTCCCTAATGTGTTTCCTTGCCACTCCCCTAGATGTGTCCTGGTCCTTAGCTGTTGTGCTGTCTGTCTTGACTAGATTGTAAGCTCTGATGAGCAGGGACTGTCTTTTACACGCATCTGTACAGTGCTGCATATACTTTGTAGTGCCATACAAATGACAAGTATGCCCCCGAGTTAGGTCAGAACAGTTCAACCACCAGACTAAGCTGTAGCCTAGGGTGGCAGCTCAGAAGGGGAGGTGAAGAACAGCAGCACAAAGCAAAACAATAAATCCAATAAAGAATCATCAGTACCTTATTTTATCTGCAAGGCGAATGAGCACACATTCACAAAGCCAAGTTTAGTATTTAGAAGTATGATGTTCAATGGTTTACAGGACTGTCTGTGAAGATATGATTTGGAAATAGCATTACCATCATATTTAATTTTCAAAATCTCGGGATGGGTGGATGAATGGAGAAGGAGCGTAAAGGTAAAGGTTCGGCTAGGCACCAGCCCCGAGTTAGGTAAAATAAAGAGAGACACGATCAACCCAATTGCAACTGGCAAACAAAAACAGACAGCAGAACAGAGCATGTCATCGGCTTCACAAAAGTAAGAAAACGTCAATGAAACCAACAGACCAGCAAGGAAAGAAGGTCTCAAGAAGCCACACTGGCACGGAAATTAAAGAAAAAAGTCAAGAAAACAGACAGAAATGGCACCCGGCATACTGAGCAAGAGAAGGGCGCTTCCAAAAGCTCATCCTCACTGGCCCTCGTTCGCTGAGGCAGGGACCCGCAGCAGCCTCCCCTACCTGTATTTCCTGAAGAGCTCGTCCGACTCCTTGAAGCCGTTGTTCAGGAGCATGTTGATGCCGGACAGGGCCAACTCGATATCGTCGGAGGGCAGCGCCGGCTCCTGCCCCTCCAATGGCGGCGGAGAAGGAGGTAACTGTTCGGAACCGGCCATGCTCCCTATCTGTCTGTCCGTGTATTCGTGAGAGAGCGCGAACGAGCTCCCGGCACAAGCACCTCCCGCTTCGGCTCCACCACCCCCCAGCCTTGACAGGGGGAGGAGCCGCCGTCTCGCCTTGCAGTATTTATTGCGAACGGTAGCCCGGTGCACGGGGCCCAGAGTTTTCCCACGGCTGACAGACCGAGGATTGCATGCTATGATGCACCACACCGGGTCTTTTTTTCCCTACGGCACTTTCCTTTGAACTCAGAAGCGAGGCGGGGGCAGGAGGAGGCGGGATGTGAAATGGTAGACAGCAGAGGGAAAATGGAACCGAAACCGGCAGAAATTGCTGTCGTCACCAAAACAAACACGTCTCAGTCACTCACTACGTGTATCTGGGGAAGGAGGAGCTTCCATGAACTAGCCCCACCCTTCAGCTTTATAAGCTCGATTAAATCTTAACCGCCAAACAGGACTTGGAAGGTAATGGCAGGGCAATCTTTGTCATGTCCAACTCGTGCACTATAATATTTTAAGAGGCATAAAGTGAAAAATGACAAAAAGAATTGCAGGTGTCAGACTAGGACTAACACGCTGCTGTGCTTCAACGGAGAACATTTTGCGCACTGTACACTGTTCAATTCCTGCCATTCAACAAACAGAGAAACGCCCTCAAGGACACAAGTACTCGCCCATTTGCCCCCGCATGGCTTGGAGCAGAAGTTTCGGGCTGCTACTGATTTCCGTCTCGCTGCTCTTGCGTCAGTATTTCACCGCCCCGCCCCGCCCCTTCCTCACCGTAGGCGTTTCTCGCTGCTCTAGGACTAGGAGGGTGGAGATAGTTTCTATTTCTATGCCATTTCGTTTGGGCATCATAGAAGCGAGCATCCACGAGCTTCTGCGGTTAAGGAAACGTCTAATTTTTTATATTACGTGCGTACGCACTGTGGCACGAGCTGATTCAGCGGGGTTCAACTAGCAGAATGAGGGAGAAGGGAGTCTCATAAGTGCGCTTGATAACTGTGAGAGGTTTCTCGCTGTAAGGAAGAATTTAAAAAATAAGTTTTTCTACTGAGAAGAAGATGCTCTGATCTAGCATTTGACATGTCACGGGTTGACTCCATGAATGCCAAGATGTTTGATGATACACAAAGTTCTGTCAAAGAGTTGTGGTGCCCTGGGACAATTTTTGTTTTTGTTCCCCCATCTTGGGGCCAGTCTTGCAGCATAAACCGTGCAGATATAAGGCTGATACCATGGGAATTGCCCCACATCCAGGGCAAGCATAGAAGTTGCCCTAAGGGAATCTTATTCCAGGAACCCTCTGCTCCGTACCCATTCCCATTGCTGCCACTGCCGCTCCTCTTTGTGACCGATGGCGGAAGTGGGTTGCCCTCGCACAATTGGCTCTCTAGGCTATCTAATTCATCTAATGGAAGAATCGGCCCTGCCTACACTAGAAGGCGTCTATTTTTTTAATTTTTTTTGTCCTCATCTCTCTTTACCTCATCCACTTCATTAGGGCTGAATTTATAAACAAAAAAGGGTGTAGAATTGTGGAGTCGGAGGAAGGGGCAGGTGCAACAAAAGAATAGGGGTGGATTAAAGAATAGAGCAGGGGTTCTCAATCCAGTCTTTAGGACACACCTAGCTAGTCAGGTTTTCACAATGAATATGTGTGAGAGAAATTTGAATGCAATGGAGGCAGTGCATAAAAATCTATTTTGTGCATATTCATGTAGTTATCCTGAAAATGTGACTGGATTGAGAACCACGGGAGAAGAGTGACTGTTCTTTTGCTCTGCTCCAAGCTCACCCCTTCCCCTCCTTTTCCCTGTAGACTGCCTTGTATGAAAGGGGTGTATCAGGACACCCCTGCTGCTCTAGTATCTGAAAAGAAGTTGCAGAACTGTGTTATAAGCTGTATCCCAGAAATGAGGCCCTAACGTTTTGCTCTACTCCTAAGTCCTTTTCTAGGGTCTCATTTCCATTTTCTGTTTCTTCCCGCTCTCTGTCTTCTCTTCTACATCTATCTCTGACATACATCCAGCTGTTTCATCTTTTTTTTTCTCCATTTCATCTGCCTTTTTGTCTGCCATTAGCTAGACCTCATTCCTTTTTCGCCCTCCCCCCAGTCCTCAGTTTTCCTCTTTGCCTTTCACCTACTTACTAGTTTTCCATTTCCTACTCTTTACTTTCCTAGTCCTCCCATTCCCCACTTGTTTCATTCTTCTCCAGCCTTTTATTCCCTATCTTTCACCCACTTTCTGTACTCCCAACTGTACTCAACCCTCCTCAGCCTTATGTGCTTTCTTCTGCCTCTGCGCCAGCTCCTTCTCTGTTACTCATCCCTTCTTCACACAGGTTATTTCTTATGTCTTACCCCTATCCAGGCTCCCATTTCCCCTTTTACCTCCCCCTCTTATTTCCTTCAAAGACTTGTCCCTTCCTTTGTTTTTCACCCTTTCCTTACCTTTGTCCTTTCATTTGCTTCCCAAACCTCCAGGTCTTTCAAACTGTCTTCATTGTTTTTCTGCACTTAGTCTCATATCCCTCACTCAGTCACCTAGTCCCCATTGTCATCCCTAATCCCTGCTCAGTTTTTTAGTCCACACTGTCCCCCACTCTTCCATCATATTTATTTACAAGATGTATATTCCGCTTATTAATATCTAAGCAGATTCCAATAAAGTTTAAAATAACATAAAAATATAAATTAACAAAAGCAAAACAATTAACCTATTCTAAATATTTGCCTGTAATATGGGACCACATAATCTCAAGATATACCCATCTATGAATATGTCTGACTAAATAAAAGTGCCTTCGATTGCTTCAGAAAACTTTCAGTATCAAATAATATTCTTCAGCCAGAAGGCGATTCCACAGCTCTGATTCTATTACCAAGAACATTTATTCACACAAAACTTTGAAATAAATGGTCCTAAATGATCGTACATTGAGCAAAAGAGAGTCTTGAGATATCGGAGCATGTGGCAGACACTATGGAGGTCATTCTAGAATACGAATAAGTGCCATGGACATGTGCGGGAGACGGATATCTGCCAAAAATGGCCACTTCCTTATTGTCTCTCCGGGCCAGTCCAGAACAGATGGGTAGTCAAATCCCCCTCCTCTAGCAGCTGAGGACTGAATGCTGATTCTTGTTGCTAGGATACCTATCTCTCCCCTGGCGACAGAAGGCAGTCTTAATGTCCTCAGCAGCTAGACTGGATGTGTAGAGATTTGTCTCCCCATTGCTGTTCTGTTACTTTGCCCTTCTGGCCTTCTTTATGCTTTATTTTTGAAAGAGTTTCACCTTAAGTTGGTGCTTAGCCCTGGCTGGGTATTTAGCACTTTCTATTGCGGTGAGTGCCTGCCCTACGGTGCACAGGGAATGGGACAGAGCCTGTCTCCTCTTCTCGGTGCCATGTGCTGCTAGGGATCAGACCTGGGGGCCCCAGTTACTGTCCTGAATCGCAGGTGCTCTGGTTTTTCGGCACTCCTGTCTTCGGGACACGCAAATAGCAGCGGTTTCCTGGCTCGATGTGAGCGTCTCGCTACCGGCTCCTCACCAGGTATTTTTGTGTTGATTTCTGATTCCCTTGTTTCTGTCGGCTGTACGCGGGCGCGCGCTTTTTAGTGTGTGGGGGCTTTTGCCGGTATTTTTTCTCACTCCTTCGTGCTTCTGGGCTTCCGTTGGGCTTCGGCCGCTTCTCCGTCATGCCCGAACGCTCCGGTTCTCAGGGGGACCATTTTGAGGCGTTTCAGACTCCCGCGGAAAGCGCGGGAGCGGCGGCCATTTTGTCCGCGCCAGCCGCGTCGACAGACCCGCCGGCTAAGCCGGCGAAGAAAAAGGCCAAATCACGCCATGTAGTAGTGGAGCAGGAGAAGCCTTCCATATCTCCTCTCCCTGCCGTGCTGGATCCTCTTCTTAGTCCCGAATTCATTTTGGCGTTTCATCGGGCGTATTTGCTCAAGCACTCGCAGACTCCTTTGCCTGGAGGGGCAGGATCTCTGCCGCAGTCTCAGGCTGGGATTTCTGGCTGTTCAGGACCTGCAGAGGGGGTTCCGGCCTTGCCTGCCCTTTCAGCTTCTAGGGGGGATGGCATTTCCCTGCCTACAGAGGCTCTAGGGCCAGAGGATGGTGAGCTCCAAGATGATTCATGTTTGGACCCCTGGCCGGCTGATTTAGAAGAGGGTGAATTGGGGCCTGGGGAAGACCCTAATTTGTTTAGGGTTTTTAGGAAGGAAGAATTGTCTGCGCTAATTGCGCAGTCTCTGCTGGCGCTCAATATTGTTCCGCCGGTGGTACAAAGTGAGCCCTTGGAGGATCCCCTATTCCAGGGGTTTAAGTCTGAACAGAAATGTTTTCCCTTCCACCGAGTCATCAAACAAATGATTGAGTCGGAGTGGGAGTTCCCCGAGGCTTCCTTGAGAGGGGCTCGGAACATGGCTCGCTTGTATCCGGTGCCCCAGGAGGAGTTGGAGCTCTTGCGCATGCCGAAGGTGGATGCGCTAGTTTCGGCGGTCACCAAGAAGACCACCATTCCGGTAGAGGGGGCTACGGCCCTGAAGGATGTGCAGGATCGTCGCTTGGAGGGGCTCTTGAAGCAGGCCTTTGATGCCAACGCTCTGGCACTGCAGGCCTCGGTCTGTGGGGCGTTCGTTTCTCGTGCTTCTATTCGGTGGAGTCAACTGGCGTCCAGTTCCGAGGGTCCTTCTTCTGCTTCTGAAGCAGCGAAGCTGGAGTCGGCGGCTGCTTACCTGGCGGATGCCTTCTATGATTTGATTCGCATTACCGCAAAGGCGATGGCTTCCGTGATTGCCGCCCGTCGGTTTCTCTGGTTGAGGAATTGGGCGGCGGATGCCTCTTCCAAAGCGCGTCTTAGCAAGCTGCCGTATAAGGGTAAGCTTCTGTTTGGTGAAGCGCTGGAAAAGATTGTCAAGGATTTGGGTGACTCCAAAGGGGGTCGCCTTCCGGAGGACCGTCCTAAAGGGGGTAAGCAAGGTTCCTTCTCGAGAGGCCAAGGGCGTGATTTTCGCCGCTTTCGGGGAGCTCGTTTTAGCCCGTATCAGCGCGGTCGCTTTCCGTCTCGGGGTCCTTCCTTTCAGGGAGCTAGAGGCTCCGGCAGAGGCTATTTTGGTGCCTCTTCTGCGGCCGCCAAGAAGCCCCAATGAAGCGAGGCCGGTCCAAGCGGAGCTCCCAGTAGGGGGTCGTTTGCAGGAGTTTCTTTCCGCTTGGGCCGCCATTACCACCGATCGCTGGGTACTGCGGATTATCAGCGAGGGTTATGCGCTCGAATTCGCTTCTCCTCTGTCGGATGCGTTCCTTTTTTTCTCCCTGCGGGCCGGCGGTCAAGCGACAGGCCGTTCACGACACGTTGATGCGTTTGCTGCGGCTCCAGGCCGTGGTTCCAGTTCCTCGAGACCAGTGCGGTTTTGGTCGATACTCCATTTATTTTGTGGTTCCCAAGAAGGGAGACTCCTTCCGGCCAATTTTGGATCTGAAGCACATCAACCTCTGTCTGCGCGTCTCTCATTTCCGTATGGAAACGTTGAGGTCGGTGATCCGGTCCGTGCATCAGGGGGAATTTCTGTCTTCCATCGATTTGACGGAGGCTTACCTCCACATCCCGGTCCTTCCAGCTCATCAGCGTTTCCTTCGGTTTGCGGTTCCCCTGGGTCATTTTCAATTTCGGGCCTTGCCCTTCGGGCTGGCGACGGCGCCCCGCACGTTCACCAAAGTGATGGTGGTGGTGGCGGCGGCGGCTCTCCGCAAGGAGGGCGTGCAAGTGCATCCCTATCTCGACGACTGGTTGATTCGAGCTCCGTCACGCGA
This sequence comes from Ichthyophis bannanicus, assembly GCA_033557465.1. NCBI lineage: Eukaryota > Metazoa > Chordata > Amphibia > Gymnophiona > Ichthyophiidae > Ichthyophis > Ichthyophis bannanicus. The sequence goes on along the minus strand of CM066031.1, from coordinate 1,408,280,399 downwards.
GGAATCGTTCGCTGCCACCGCGCGAGTGGTTTCTTGTCTCGAGAACCTGGGTTGGATAGTGAACCAGGCCAAGAGTCGCCTGCAGCCGGTTCAGCAGCTTCACTACCTGGGGGCCTTTTTCGACACGAGCAGAGGGCTCGTCTCCTTACCGCTGGACCGTGTCCGCAAGCTTCTCTCTCACGTGTCCGTCTTCTTACGTCTTCGTGCTCCCACAGCTTGGAAGTACTTGCAGTTGCTGGGACTAATGGCGGATCTGGTGCCTTGGTCTCGGGCGCACATGCGGCCTCTTCAACAGGCTCTTCTCTCGCGGTGGTCTCCGCAGCGTCATCCGCTCTCCCGGCGCTTGGGTTGTCCCGAACAGGTGAAAGCCAGTCTCCGCTGGTGGATGGTTCCCAATCATCTCCTAGCGGGCGTCCCCTTGTCTCTGCCGGAGTGGGTCTTGGTTACCACAGATGCCAGTCTGTCCGGTTGGGGGGCGCATTGCTTAGCTCGAATAGCACAGGGCTCCTGGTCGACGGAGGAGGCTCGATGGTCCATCAATCGTCTGGAGCTCCGAACCGTGTTTCTCGCACTGCTGGCGTTTGTGGAGTTGCTGGAGGGAAAGCCTGTGCGCGTCTCTTCCGACAATCTCGTGACGGTGTCTTACATAAATCGCCAAGGCGGCACGGGCAGTCTCGCTCTCCTGGAGGAGAGTCAGCGCTTGTTTCAATGGGCGGAAGTGCACCTGGTGGCACTTTCGGCGTCCCATGTCGCGGGCAAGCACAATGTGCAGGCCGACTATCTCAGTCGTCACCGCCTGGATCCCGGGGAGTGGGAACTCCATGCGGACGTGTTTCTGGAGGTCACTCGACGCTGGGGTCACCCGGTCATGGATTTGATGGCGACGCTGCACAATGCCAAGACCGAGCGTTTTTTCAGCAGACGCAGGGAACACATGTTGGAGGGTCTCGACGGTCTCGCTCAGCCCTGGCCGTCGGGTCAACTTCTCTATGTGTTTCCGCCGTGGCCCTTGATAGGGCGAGTGATTCAGAAAGCAGCCACACACGAGGGTCGGGTGATCCTTATTGCTCCAGATTGGCCCAGGCGCCCTTGGTATGCCGATCTGATGCGGCTACTAGTAGCGCCGCCCTGGCGGTTGCCCGCTCGAGCGGACTTGCTGATGCAGGGTCCCGTTCCAATGCCCCAGGCGGATCAGTTCTTGCTTACGGCCTGGCTCTTGAGCGGGATCGCTTGCGACGAAAGGGTTATTCCTCTTCGGTGATTTCCACGTTGCTGCAGTCTCGCCGACGCTCCACGTCGCTAGCGTACATCCGCGTGTGGCGCGTGTTTGAAGCTTGGTGTGGTGATCGATCCCTGCGAGCACGTTTATCTTCAGTTCCAGATATTCTCGCGTTTCTCCAGTGTGGGCTGGAGAAGGGTCTTGCTCTGAGCACCTTGAGGGTGCAGTTGGCGGCATTGGCGGTGTTTCGGGGTCCGGTTCGCGGGTCTCGACTTTCTTCACATCCGGATATCTTGCGATTCCTCAGGGCGGCCAAGCTTATTCGGCCTCCTGTCCGGCAGGTTATTCCTCCGTGGGATTTGAACCTTGTGCTGGAGGTTTTGATTTCCGCTCCCTTTGAGCCGCGCTCCTCCAGTTCCATTCGGGAGCTGTCCTGGAAGACGGCCTTCTTGGTTGCCTTGTGTTCGGCTCACCGCATTTCTGATTTGCAGGCTCTTTCCTGTCGGCCTCCCTTTCTTCAGTTTTCTGCGGAAAAAGTGGTCTTGCGTCCTGTTCCATCTTTTCTGCCCAAGGTGGTCTCTGCCTTCCATTTGAATCAGTCGATTTCGCTTCCCACCTTTGGGGCTACCGCGGCAGGACCTTCGGTTGATCGTTCGCTCAGACGGTTAGATATGGGCCGCGTCCTGCGGCGCTACCTTAGGGAGACCGAGCCTTTTCGTAAGTCCAATCATTTGTTTGTGCTGTTTGGCGGGCCGTCCAAAGGTCAGGCGGCCTCTAAGGCCTCCATTGCACGTTGGGTGAAGCAAGCCATTCGGGTGGCGTATGAGACCAGAGGCAAACCCGTGCCGGTCGGGCTGCGGGCGCATTCTACCAGGGGACAGGCCACGTCCTGGGCAGAGTCGGCCTTGGTTCCGCCGGTGGATATTTGTCGAGCGGCGGCCTGGTCGTCTCTTCATGCGTTTTTGCGTCATTATCGCTTGGATGTGCTTGCGCGTCAGGATGCTTCGGTGGGGGCTTCCGCCGTGATAGCAGGGCTCACAGGTCCCTCCCTGGGTTAGTCACTGCTTTGGTACTACCCATCTGTTCTGGACTGGCCCGGAGAGACGATAAGGAAGACGAAATTAGACCTTACCTGCTAATTGTCTTTCCTTGAGTACTCTCCGGGCCAGTCCAGATCCCGCCCTGCTGTGTTTTATGCGGTTTCTGTGAGCTCAAGGTCTTGTTCATAGTCAGTTTGGTAAAATATGGTAATCAAGAGACAATATTCATATGCAAAAAAAAGAAAAAAAAGAATGGGGCACTGCGAGGTTCCCTCTGTGGGTGGTTCCTCGGGCGCGGCTCTAGTCCGTGCATCACCATGCCTATTATTGAGCAGTGTAGCCGGCTTCCTTAGCGGCGCGCTGCACACGCTCAGAGTCTTTTGGTGTAACTCTTTCTCCATTTTTCCTGTGCCACTTTGTTGTTTTTTATCTGCTTGTTACGTTAAGACTGCCTTCTGTCGCCAGGGGAGAGATAGGTATCCTAGCAACAAGAATCAGCATTCAGTCCTCAGCTGCTAGAGGAGGGGGATTTGACTACCCATCTGTTCTGGACTGGCCCGGAGAGTACTCAAGGAAAGACAATTAGCAGGTAAGGTCTAATTTCGTCATCTCTATGCAGAAAAGCAGGACCTGTGTATATACAAGCCGTAAAGACGGAGATCTCTGAATGTGCCCGTTAGGGACATGACGTGGGCCCGAGACGTGGAAAGAAAATTCAGGTTGCGCCCGTGTATGTCCAATGTGTGCCCCGCAGACATCCACAGTATACCTGCAAAAAATGTGATGTAAGAGTGGGACTTAGAAAAAATGCACACATAGTCACTCTGAGCAGAATGGGACAAACTGCCATGACTGTAGCCAGTGAAACACACCAAGATGAGAACAGCTGTCAAGCCAATGGCAACCATTTGCAGTCCAAAAGATGTACCAAAATGATCAACAATGCAGAATGTGGCAGAAGGAGATGGGGATATAATTACGTCTGACACAAAATCATTTTGTTGCATAAGCAGGGGTACATCGCCAAACACCCACCAAAGACATGCGAGTACAAACCCTCACACCCCACAGTCAAATCCATCTGCAGCGCAGACCCGAAGTGTGCCCTCACCCATATCCCCCAACGTATCCCATCGTACATCATAGGTAGCAAACACACCCCCTCACCCAGACCGACAGAATGGGAACCCCATCCCTTTTAAGCACACACCAGACCCCCTCCCATGACCTCTACTTTGGCTCCCCATGACCCCTGCCTCTCCCCCTCACAAAAGGGCACATGCACAACAGCTGCTGCAACAGCATTCACAGGTGTGGATGGTGGTGTGCCATCAGACCCGGAACTGTGACCGTCCCCCAGGCCCTCATAGAAGGGTGGGAATGTCAAATGAGGGCCTGTGCTCTGAGGAACAGGGCCAAATATCTGGGAGGTTGCAGTGGTGGCTGAGTCTGCTGCTGAGACAGTCCTTGTGCTGGCGCATGTGCTGACCCTGCCAGAGGAAGGCACAGACCCAGGTGTGGCAATACACGTGGTGGAAGAGGCAGCAGCAGACCCACCACTGATGTGCGCAGAGTTTGAAGCCACTAGCTGGGAGTTGTCACCACCCAGCACAGGGATGGGGACGGGGCAGTCTGTGTCTGGCCCAGCTGTGCCAGAAAACAATCAATGCTTGCCCACTGGAGGCACACGGACGCATCCAGGTGTTCTGTTGCAGCCAGCTAGCACTCCTGCATGGCCACACTATAGCCCAACAGTTCAAGCTGAGCCATCCCTCCTATTCGGCATGCAACTCATTGTAGGCCAACAGCCTCACTGTACACAGTATCAGCTGCTCTGATACTGAGGTGTGCCAGTAGTAGCAATGCCCATGGTGAGCCTTACCCTGCCTCTCAGGAACTCTAGTGAGGGTGCGAGCTGTTCCATTATCAGCACCTGTACCCACAGCTTCCTGTTGTTCATCGCTGTGGTTAGCTGGGTCATCAGCCAGGACCACGAGCTAAAGATTCCCCCCATGGGGTGGCTTGCCAGAGGTGGCAGTATGTGGGTCAGCCTGCAATGTTGGAGGAGCAGCAGAGGTGGTAGCAAGATCTGGGAAACTGCTTGGTCCTGCATCTGTGGACATAAAGAACAAAGGTGTGTCCCACACTGAATGATGCGCCCATCACACACACAGGAATGTCATGTATCAGAGGACACCAGACACCACTGAAAAAGGATGAGTGTTAGGTGAGGGCTGCTGTCCCAGTGTGCTATCCAGCACAGTGAAAAAGGGAACAACCAGTACACAACATGTCTATCTCACAACCATGGATCCCCCCAAATAGGCAGCAGAGCCCCACATATATGAGCTACACACCCCGAGCAGGCCTAAACCCCACACCCTCAGATATCAGTGCATGCCTTCCGTGAATTGCGCCACCATAGCTGCCCACCCCAGTACTCCCATACAGCTGTGACTGGGACCTCTTCCTGTGTCCACATAGGTGTAACAGCTGCGGATTTCACAGAACACACAAAAATGCAGCATCCGGTCAACATAAGGGAAATAGCAATCCACAGCAGCACCAACAAACACCTCACCCAAGTAAATACTGTTGCCCATGTCTTGAGAACAAGGAAACATGGGGAAAGATGTGTCCAATGGTAAATATGCGTGTTGGAAACCTGGACATTAATTTCCACATTTGTAAGTGGATGCCGCATATCATATGTGTATTGTATTGAGTAGTAATCCTTTCAAGTGGCCAGGGGGTGTGTGGATACTACAGAATCAGGATCTGAAACATTATGCAGAGGGCAATGGTGAGAGGATGTACTGTCCCAAACAGAGACACAGGTGTGGAACATAACCTGTGTGTGAAGGGGGAAGCATACAGAAGCAACTCACCCTGATCCTGTGAGGACCGTGATATGTCCAGCATGCCAACGCCTTCCATAGCAGCAGGGTCCACAATGGCCAGAACCAGCTGTTCAAGGTCAGTCAAGGACTCAGTCTTCCCATCCTATCCCGTGAATCTGGCTTTCTTGAAGGTATCCACACCAGCTGCCACTTCCACTTGACATCCTTGATGTCACAGTTGTTGTGATATATTGTGTTAAATTTGCGGCATATGGCAAGCCACCTCCTCTGCCACTCATAGGTACCAATCTTTGTCTCCTTTGTGCCCATGAGGATCTGAATGTCCCCAAGGATCTCCTCAAGCATTTGTCAGTTCCCCATCACTGAAGTTAGGCTTACATGAGGCCACCTTAAGAGCCATCTCCCTGTCAGAGCAGAGGACAACCAGATGCACGCAAAAACCATGGGGGGGCTGCAAATGGCATCCACGTTTTATAGCTTATAGATGGGCACACATGGTGACATGGAAATCACCAGAATACGTTACGCATGTGGACATCCAGACATGAATGCATATATAATACTGCATAGGCTTGGCCCACGTTTCCGGTTCAAGAACCCTGTCCGCGCACGCACCAGTGGCTGACACTGACATACTCAACAGTTACCTAGTGCCAATCACATATAGAGCTGACACAACTGAGGTGGAGTCTCCAACAGTCGTGGGATATACAAGGAGGCAGCAATGGAGTCATGTAGACAATGCGCTGGTCCGAGGTCGTGCATTAGGTCCATGTCACACCCTGCTAGGTGTGATTGCAGGTGCTTCTGTGCGGAATTGGAATGGGCAACAGTGCCAGGGTGGGAGCAACGTACCTGGCACTACCCAATATCAAATACCACCCAGCTGACTACACCTGAGTGTACCTGCCAGACTGCTGTTTGAGGCAGACCCTGAATGCACTCCCCTGACCCCATGCCTCCCCTAAACAGTCACAGATATGAAGACCCTGCAGAATGGTATCCCCTGTGCAGCCCTACCATAGGCATCCAGCACCCATCCATGTCCTGCCCCATCACTGGGACCTCCCATCAGTCACTCACACATCCTGTTTGCCATGATTATGGTCTACTAACCTCAATATACAAGTTACCCTTTGCCACACCAACTGCAACTGAAGCAGTGTTGTAGCATAGTGTGTTAAACCACAGCCCACCACCCAGGCAACCTGGGTTTGATTCCTACATTTGCTCCTTGTGACCTGGCACAGCATGAGGGCACAGGTCCATTCCACAGTGTGTATGTGACCATTGAGGAGCAGGGGTTTACTTTAGGAGACCATTCCATGAGTGGGCAAAATCCTTAGGATGTGTGCACATATGGTGATGGTGTGGACATGTGTGTCTGGATATGAGCCTGGCTGGTGATGTGTGTGTCCAGGCATGTATATGGCCGGTGATGTGTACAATTTTTCACCTACCCTCACAGACCTGCACGGGAGCCTCACCATTATTCATGATGATGTTGCACTGTTTCCTGCAGGTGGGAGTGGTTGTGGTGCCCCTTCAAGAAACTGATCATGGAGGATAACAACTCATGGTTTTCTATGGTCCTGCTGCAGAGTACTGACTGGGAACAGTGGAGGGCATCACATAGGCAGTGGCACCCATATCCAACTGTACCCAGGCTAAGTAGTCAGTACCTGGACCTGACTGATGAACTGTGTGTGACCAGGTACTGGTTTGACCATGCAGCTATCCATGACCTGTGCCAGGAGCTGGAGCCCCACCTTGATGCCCTCTCCCAGAGGCAAGAAGCCGTGCATGTCCATGTGAAGGTGCTTACAGCCCTTGCCTTCCTGGGAACAGATTCATTCCAAGCAGTGCTGGCTTCAACAGCAGGTCGCAGCCAGACAGTAGTGTCAAGCTGCATCATGCAGTTCTTGGGTGCCTTTGTGGGACATGCTGCACACTACATTGCCTTACCGCAAACACCAGAGCAGAGGAACAGACAATGGTGCAGTTCTACGAGGTGGTTGGATTCCCATCAGTCCTTGCAGCCAAAGACTATACACATGTGGTCCTCAAGACCCCATGGTAGCATGAGACCACATATCACAACAAGAAGGCATACCACCAATGTTCCCTCTAATTTTCTGTAGGCTGTGTGCGCATAAAATATCAGCTGTGCAGCTTTTGAAGGAAGGTTAAATTTTTGTGCGCCACATAACGACACTCAGAGTTATATACTTTAAAATTTGACTACACGTCAGAATACAGTATGTACACCATGTTGATTTTAATCAAATTAAATGAAAATAGACGATTACTAAATGAAGTGGAAAATTTCTAGTAATTACAATCACAACTTTTAAATTTTAAGACATCTGTGTTTTCTATCAGAATCGGAACCGTAATTTTTGTGCGCTCTGTTGTAAAATATGTGCGCTCGCTCACGCGCACAGCTTAGAGGGAACAGTGCATACCACTCTATGAATATGCAGCTCACCTGCAATGCTCAGGCTGAAATCACCGATGTAGTGGCATGATACCCAGGATCCTGCCATGATTCCTACATACTCAGCCAGTTCGGGATAGATGCCGCCTTTGAGAGTGGATCCATCTCTGGCGGCTGGCTACTAGGTAAGGGGACACACAGATCTCACCTTGCATGCTCACACAGGCCTGCACTGGGGATCATATGAACATGGCTGACTGGGGAGGCAAGCCAGCAATGCCCCCTGCTAGTAGATGTGAACAGATATGCAGGGGTGGGCCAAGGGTATTGCGGGGCCATGTGGGAAGACGAAGTGTGGGACCTGCAGTGGCTTAATATGTGCATATCCACAGGGTCTCATATGTGTACATCCAATTTAGGGATGGAGGAGTAGCCTTGTGGCTACAGAAATTGCCTTACACCCAAAAGATCAAGGACTTGATTCCCACTGGCACCCCTTGTGACCTTGGGCATGTTGTATCACCCTCCAATGCATCGGAAGAAGAGGCCTGGCAATCTACATCTGGTCATACATAGCCAAGATCACCCAGAGGCTGCTGGGTTGCCAGGAGTCAGCCCTGACTTGATGCCATCAAACAGAGTTAAATATATCTGCTGTTACAATGTATATGCTGCCCATCCAAAAATCTAAGCCACATTCAAATGAGTAATTTATAAGGCTCTGTTTGGTAACAATGGCATATTTACTGAACCTCAATGTGTTTTATATGCCACTGTACCCATTCATATTTGTGAAAGCTCATGAACCTTTAGTAAACATCCCTCTTAATGAATGTCAGAAAACCATTTGCATGTACAGTGAGGCTAAAGAAAGGCTACCATATTTCAGCATAACTAACTCATGTGCTAGCTGCCAGGTGCATTACTTCCAAGCCATGCCCATATAGAACCCATAGCAAATCTGCCATTTCATGACAGCATTACCAGAACTCACACAGCACCTAACCATATTTATCAAAAGGTAGCACTACAAATATTAACCTAATACATCTCTGACTGGGAAAAGAGCATAAGTGGGTCCACTACACAGAAACTAGACGAACAGAATAGCATTGTTGTGTCATACATGCACTACAGACAGACCATCAAAACATACTGAGAAAGGGATCACAATTTAAAAATGACGACTGTAAATGAACTGGGAACGTAAACTATTTGTTATACCTTCTTTTTTAAGTGCTGACTGCTGTCAACCCAGCAGCCTCTGGGTTTTCCTGGCAATGTATGAAGTAAATTGCCAGGCCTTTTCTTTCAAGGCAATGGAGGGCAACATGACTTGTCCAAGGTCACAAGGGGTGCCAATGGTTATAGTTTTATTTTATTTGATATATCACAACATTGCATAGCAGACTATGTGGTGTACAATTTAAAAAGAAAAGAAGTGAAAGGAACTCCATGTGTAGACAGGACAGTATAGGAGAGATAGGAACAGCATAGAAAAGATAGGCAAACAGAATAAGACCTAAAGATAAATTACACACAATTTCCTTAGACTATAGGGCTGTCCTTACCATGCCTAAAGAGTGTCATCATACCAGAATAGCTATTCAGGTAAGTTAAGAGCAGTCCTAAAAAGGAAGTTTTTCAGAGATTTTTTTTAAGCACTTGGAATTTAATTCTGTGCAGAAGTGGCCCGGCAAGCCATTCCAATGTGCTGGAGCCGCAGCAGAAAAATCTAATTTTCTAGTAGATTCATACTTTATTTCCCATAAGGAGGGGAGGTGTAAACGACAATCATGGAACGAGCGAAGAAATCTTGCTGGGACATATAGGGAGACAATAGTAGACAAGTAATCCGGAACTGAGTCATGAATAATTTTGTATGTCAGGGTAAGAAGCTTGAAAATAATCCGAGAATTTATAGGTAACCAAAGATATTTGACGAATAGTGATGTAATCTGATTGAATTTGTGTGCATGAGCTAGTATACAAAGAGCTGTATTTTGGATGGTCTGGAGGCAACAGAGATGGTCCTCTTAAAGGCCTAGATAAACAATATTGCAGTAGTCAAGTCTCTGTATCTCAGTGTGTAAAAGCACAGTTATCTGGGTTAGATGATCCAAAAATTAACGAATGCTACAAAAATGCCGTAAGGCCAAGAAAGTCGATTTGGTTACTTGGGCCAGTTGAGGGGAGAAAGTAAGGGCCAAATCTGACACAACTCCAAGATATCGAAGGGAGGTATGTAATACTAAAAGCTGACCGTCTATTATAGGGGCAAGTGTAGGCTGAAAATTCGAACTGGTAAACCAGATGGCTGTCGACTTAGTAGGGTTTAGTTTAAGAGAGTGTTCAAATAACCAGGAGAATATTGCTATAAAACAGTTGTTTAGAGTGGCCACATTTATTATCGAATCATCAGAGTATAACAATAAGATGTTGTCCGCATAAATGTGACAGGAAATGCCTAATCCATGTATTTGAGTAATTAATGGGCTGAGGAAAATGTTAAATAATAAAGGCGATAAAATAGAACCCTGGGGGATGCCACACAAAAGGTCTCAGAGGGTAGAGACCTCTCTTTGAATATGAACCTGGAAAGATCTATGATTTAGGAAGGAATGAAACCAATCAAGCACTGCACCTCGGGTCCCTGTCTCATATAGGTGGGCCAAAAGTAGGCTGTGATCCACCAGATCAAAGGCCGCAGATAAGTCCAGCAAAACTGTGAGAGTATAATTTCCACGATCAAGTAACCTATAAATATCATTAAGGACTGCTGCCAGGGCTGTTTTGGTACTGTGGCATGGGCAAAACCCTGATTGACGAGGATGGAGAGAATGAATTTGGTCCACATGATCTTCAAGCTGACGGAAGACGATTTTCTCGACTATCTTTGATGTGATGGCTAAGTTTGAGATAAGGCGGTCATTTTGAGGATCAGACCGACCCCCATGCTGGTCCTTTATTAAAGGCTGGAGTATATCTTTTTTTCCAGGCCTCAGGTACCAGTCCTGAAGATAGATTTTGGTTGACTAGTAAAAGCAAGATCGGGAGGAGTCTCAAACTGGGCTCATTTAGCCATGTTGATGGAATTGAGTTTAAGGAGGAAGTAGTTTTATGAATGGACTGTTATACCCTCTCGGGACACGGGGTAAACTGTGACCAGGAGTGCAGTGGTAGAAAAGAAGTATCTCTGACTTCAGCCGGTGGAGAGAAAGGCGGAGGTGAGAATAGCATTGCCTTGAGTGACTGAACTTTGGACAAAAAGTAGTCTGCTAGTATTTCTGGGGTAGGTCCAGACCAGGGCAAGTTGGCATTGCATAGAAAGTTAAGAGACAACTGAAAATACAGTTTTATTGTAGATGGACAAGCATAGAAAAGTAACTTTTCTTTGCCTCAAATATTTTACGACGATAGAAAAGCTGGCAGGCCTTAAACCTCTGTAGAGTCTGAGTTGATTTAGCCTTCCTCCAAGAACTTTCTGCAGCTCGAGTTTGTCGTTTGAGCAACTGGAGACCTACATGATACCATTTGTGTGATACTCTGGAAGCAGGAGTCTTACTCTGCAGCAGTGCTAGCTTATTTAATTCTGTGGAGAGTGTGGCGTGCCACATATAAATCTGCTCAGCTACAGGCAGATCAGAGAAATTAGCAAGAAATAATGTGTAGGCAACTGGAAAAGCTGCAAGAGTAGCCGGGGTAATGGGTCTCTAAGAAAAAGTCACAGGAGAGATGGTCGAAGCAGCGGATAGAGACAGTTTCAGGTAAATCAAATCAAAGAGAATAAGATATGATCGGACCAGGGCACTGGGATTGTATTGCGACCGAAGATTAATAAGCGTGCATTTGAAAGAGTGAGTATAAGATCAAGCTTATGCCCCGCAGAGTGGGTTGGCAGATGGACATGTTGTAGGATATCATGGTCAGAAAGAAACGTATGGAAGACTTTATTCCGTGATAGCAGAGTGGGTCATCGTAATGGTTATTAAAATCTCGTAATATAATAACATCTGGGCAAGACACAGACAAATCAAGTATTAGCTGTTGAATTTCCTCCCAATCGGCTTGCAATTGGGAGGGCGGGCAACACAGGAGTAGTAAAAAAACTTCTACGGTTGAACCATATTTCATCAATAAAGGCTCAGCTGTCAAAAGTAATGGTATAGGCAGTTCAGACAATGTCAAGGTGGATTTGTAAATAATGGCCACTCCTCCTCCCTTACGGGAGGATCGAGGGGCGGAAGCCACCAGGTAGCCAGGTTGGAGACAGTGGAACAAATATGCCTCCTCTCCCTCCTGAAGCCACATTTCCGTGAGGCAAAGAATATCCAATGGGTGGGATAGAATTGTATCTGCTATAAGTGGGGATTTGTTTTAATCGACTGGCAATTCAAGAGAGCGATACAGAGATGTTGCACCTGCCTCTGCAGGATGCAGGGGATATTATTGCCTGTTTGGAGGCCTAAAAGAACCATATGCAATTCACAAGTAATAAAGTGCCAGAAAGAACGAGAATTGTCGACATACCTGAAAGTTATGGCAGTGGTTTCAGGTCAGTGGGACCAATAGGCCGGAATCAATGCCATAAGAATCCAAAATGGAGTATATAGAGTGGATCGAGCAACGATGTGAGGACCATGATGAAAAGAAGCCAGAACACACTGTATAGAAGGGGCAAAACTGCGTCTTGACCGGAAAAGCAGCAGTCGTCAGATCTGTGGGAAACACAAAACTCAGTCAGACACACATCATGTACATTAATAGCAGCAGAGTAGAGTGACACAAATAACCAGAACAAACTATGTGGTACAAACCAGCAGGGTGCTTATAATTCTAATGCTGTGAAGCAAAGTCACCTGGATTGTGTATTTAGGTCCCCGCCTAAGGGCCATGCAAAAGGGATCTCTAGTGAGACCCCCAAGTGCGGGCCCACCAAGTGCAGGTGCGCCTGACGATGCTGTTTAAAAGTGCAGGGAACTGGAATAGGCACAGCTGATGGATAGTATCAGCAATCAGCACTCCTCCCCTTCACTGACAGGCAGTTACATAGAAATATGAAGACAGAAAAAGACCACATGGCCTATCTAGTCTGCCCTTCCATATCAACCAATACAACAGTTCCCTTTTTTCCTTTAGAGATCCTCTGTGTTTGTCCCATGCTTCTTTGAATTCAGATACTGTCCTCATCTCTACCACCTCCACTAGGAGACTATTCCATGGATCCACCACTCTTTCTGTAAAGAAATATTTCCACATATCACTCCTGAATCTATCCCCTTTTACCCTCATCCCATGTTCCCTCATTGCAGAGCTTGCTTTCAATCAAAAGATGCTCTCCTCCTGTGCATTTATGCCATGGAGGTATTTAAACATCTCAATCATATCTGTAAATAGTTATCTCCAAGTTATAATGCCCTGTTCAATGTAATTTCAGTTTGTTCAATGTAAACCGCCTTGACATCATGAAAGGCGGTATATAAGAAATGTTAGATAAATAAATAAATAAAAATATCACCTCTATCCCGCCCTTCCTCTAGTTGTATATATTAAGATCCTAAGTCTGTCCTCATATGCTTTATAATGAAGACCACTAACCATTTTAGTAGCACCCTCTGTACTGACACCAGCCTGTTTATATCCCTTTGAAGGTGAGATCTCCAAAATTGCACACAATACTCCAAATGAGGTTGCACTAAAGACTTATACAGAGGCATTATCACCTCCTTTCTTCTGCTGGCCATTCCTCTCCCTATGCACCCAAGCATCCTTCTAGCTTTTGCTGTCACCTTTTCTACCTGTTTAGCTACTTTAAGATCATCAGACATAATCATGCCTAGGTCCCGCTCTTCTTTAGTGGACAAAAGTACTTCACCCCCTATACTATATTGCTCCCTTGGATTGCTGCAGCCCAAATGCATGACCTTGCATTTTTTAACATTAAATCTTAGCTGCCAAATTCTAGACCATTCTTCAAGCTTAGCTAGATCCCTCCTCATGTTATCTACACCTTCCTGGGTGTCTATTGCAGATTTTGGTATCATCTGCAAAGAGGCAAACCTTACCCAACAGCCCTTCTGCTATATCACTAACATAGATGTTAAAAAGAATCGGACCAAGGACAGATCCCTGGGGCACACCACTGGTAACCTCCTTCTCAGAGTGAGTGTCTTTTACCTGTACCCTTTGTTGCCTCCCACTCAACCAATTTCTAATCCAAGCAGTAACTTTAGGGTCCATCTCTAGGGTGCTCAGTTTGTTTATATGTCGCCTGTGAGGAACAGTGTCAAAGGCTTTACTGAAATCGAAATATACCACTTCTAGGGCTCTCCCTTGGTCCAATTCCCTGGTCCCCCATTCAAAGAAATCAATTAGATTTGTCTGACAAGACCTGCCAATGAGCGGGGAAGTTAGTTGGGGTCAGAAGGGAGCCCGAATAGTGGGGATGGCTATTCATGCCTCAGAATGACCTCATTTGTGTTTACAAAACAATTTTAAGAGCTTGATCTTGTCAGCCTCCATAAGAAATGTTACCAACAAAGTAGCTCTTAGATATACTATCTGCAGACTCCTCTAATTGCATTAAGCTCTGACTTCCATTTGATGATAGAACATCAATATCCTCCTCACCTGGTACCCTTTCAAGATCTTATTTGGCAAATAATAACATTTACGCAGAGGAATGACATTGGTAATTAACAGAACCTCTTTGAAATATTTATCTAGCAATATTGAAACAGAAAGCAGACAGGTAATAGGAAAATAAAAAAAAAATTATTAGCTCTAGAGACATTCTCAAGAGTTTCCATTTTATAATGAATTGAAAGGGAATCACGTATAAATGATAATGTAGTCTGCTGCAAAGACTACAGCTGACCTTCCATTCTAGCAATAGATTGACCCACAGCCAATGACCTTGTGTCTGCTTCCTGCAACTTTGTAACTGTCTCTTGAGAAAAGAGACAAAGTGAGGCAACAGTTGATGAAAACTTCTTATCTATATTTGTAATAGCACACCATAAATCCTTCATAATAACATCATATGGCTAAGTTAATATCATCTGCTCATCCCCCTGCAAAACAACAGGCCTCGGGAGAGGACCGGGTTGAGGAGAGAGAGCCTCAGGTACCCCAGACACGTCAGATATAATGGTAGATGACAATTGAGGGTTAGGGAATGGAGGAGGAACCTGTTCTGCAGAGCTGATGGATGCTCCCTCTGAAGAGAGCTGGGTACAGACATCGGAAGCAAAATGTTTTTATCAAGAGGGCCTACCACTCTGGTTGTCGTTGATACAACAGGCTGAGTTTTAGACAAAGTCTTTGCCTTAACCTTCCTTTTTCCATATCAAGGGAGAGCAGTCAAGCAATAGAGTTCAACAGCTATAACACAGTACCTGTACCTGATCTTCTCACAGTCCTCTCAGAGGAATATTCTTCCGTCAGTCCTCTGTCGGTGCCCCAAAGAGGCGTAACCTGCCCCCTTGGACATGTCTCTTTGGGCCAAGGCCCAAGGGCCTCCCTACCGGCTTTTTACTGCCTTTAGGAGAGCTTCCTCTGCTGATGTCGGTCTAAATGGTGCGTCAATGCCTGCAGTGGCATGTCCTGGGTTAGCAGAACCCGGTGTTCCCTTCACGGGCTTCAAACCCTCTGCCCGATGTGCAGCACAGCTCAGCTCAGGGACCTCCAATCTTCCTGGATCTTAGTCCTGTCTTGATTGTCTGGAAGGCTGCAATAAGTTCAAATGAGTGATCGAGTTTCCTGATGGTTTCCTTTGAAGCTGGGTGTGCCGCAGGGGTCAGCCCTTTCTGTTTAACTTCTTTCTTCGACTGCTATGTGCTGTCATTAAGCATTATAAGCATCATGTGTATGCTGATGATATGATTTATATACCATTTGTAGTTGGAGAAGAATTTCCCAATACTATTGTTGCCTGTTTTGGGGCAATTATGGACTGACTTGCTAGACAAGGATAATCTCAAATTGCGAAGAAGCCTAAGGTTTTAATCTTATGCCAGATGTTGGCTATGTTCCCCTGACAACTGTTCAGTTGAACGATATGATACCAATAAGTTCTGTGATACAGTATCTGGGAGTAATGTTAGATGCACAGCTTAATATGCAATCCCAGATCAAGGGTGTTATGCAAGTTGCTTTTTACAAAATGCGTGCTCTTACAGTTTGTCCTTTTATTAGATCCTTGTGATTTTCAGACAGTGTTTCAATCATTGTTTTTTCCATCATATAATTATTGTAGAATCATTTATAATGGATTGCCGAAAGCCTCACTCTGTGCCTTACAGGTTATTCAAAATGCTACACTCAAGATTATTTTGAGTAAAACTAAGTTTGACCACATCTCCCTGTATTTACAAGAATTACAATGGCTTCCAGTATAATTTTGCATACATTTTAAAGTGTTATTTTAAAATTCAGTATTGTCTATCTTCTCATAGCTTGGTACCTTCAGTATAACCATATGTCTCAGGTACAAAATCAGAGACTGAGTCCTTTGGGGACAAGGAAAAAAGATATACCTGAATGTACACCGCTTTGACTGGTAGAAAAAAAATCAGTATATAAGCCTAGTTAAATAAATAAATGTATCCAATGGGCCTCTAAGGCCATCCCTGCAGGGGTCTCTGGTTATGCCTCTGGTAGTAAGAGGAGCATGGCAACTTTTCAGTAGATGCGCTCATTCAGCAATTGCACCTTGTTTGTGGAGTGAGCTGTCAGTTGAGATTAAGGGCCCGATTTTCAAATAGGCAGGCTATGTGCCACGTCGGTGCATAGCCTGCCGGTTTAAGATGCAGAGCGCTAAGCGGGCAGCATTGAAAATCACTGCTACCCGCTTAGTGCCATTCCCTACCTCTGCTCCTCCCCGGAACGCTCCAAACATGCACGGATACTAAGCGGATAGCATCTGGGCGCATTAGGGACTTAACTGGGATTTTCCAAAGGCACTAACCTTGTAGGTGCCTTTGGAAAATCCTGGTTAAGGCATTTACATGGGTAACATGGGCTGTTACTCATGTTATTACCTTTGAAAATCAGGCCCTAAGTTATTTGTCTTCATAGAAATCCTGCATAAATTGAAAGCTCATTTGTTTGTTCAGGCATTTTTTTGTATGATCTTATATTGTATTTATAAGTGTATGCAATGTATGTTTGTATATGTTTATTGTAACCCGTCATAAAGGTAAAAGTAACCCAGATGCCTTTACGCAAAAATCAGAGTTGAAAGACTGTCAGACGGGTGCCTGGGTGAGAATATTCACAGTCTTGGCAAAGGCATATATCAATATGATTTGCAAGGGATTGTGGGAAATGCAGTCCATTCACACCAGACACAGCCGCTCACAATAATTAGTTGTGCTTGAGTGTAAAGCCAATAAGATATTTATTTATGGGGTTATTTCTCCCAACACAGATATGCTTGGTAGCACATAAATCAGGATACTTGTTTTCAATGTTAAACTTAGAAAAACAAAATCAGGAAAACAACAGTTGAACTTGTCAGGCAATCAAATCAAAAGAATAAAGACCTGGTTGGTAACAAACTGGTCTTTTCTGTAGGCTCTAGCTAATATTTTCATAGCAGTGCTTTAATCAACAAACAAAACCCACAAAGTAGGGAAAAACTGTTCTTTTCAGGTTAACTTCTTATATCTTCACACATAGACTCAGAAGTGATTTCCTCAGAGCTCACAAGCAATTAGGTAAGGCTCAATTGCTAGCAGTTACCCAGCTGAAACCCCTTAGCTGGCTTGCTTTCTACTGCGTGGCTCAAAATCCTACTCAGGAGCTTTTCTGAGTAGATTAAAGAACAAGTTTGTATTTCTTTGTGATGGTTGTTGTACTTTGTAACAGTAAATTACCAAAGGAGTTTAGACAAAGAGCAATCCATGTATTCACAGCCTGCATCTGCAACCCCTCCCCCTTCTTCAACAATCATGGGTTCAATATCATGGACTTGTACAGAGGAATTTCTCAATGGAGCACTCTCAGGTGAATACTTGTTTCCCTGCTGTCTTTCATGGATATAGCTAGGGCATAGATCAGTGTTCATACCTGAGCTTCCATTGCTGTTAGAGTTCCTCTCTAAATAGCCTGGCCAGTATGTAGTCCAGTTCTTATGTCCAGCCTTCCAATCCAGATCCCTGGACACTGGATCTCTCTTCACATACCTTCTGGCACGGGTCCTAGGGTCCCTTCCAAGTGCAGCCGTCTCCCTCACAGGTACCATCTGGAGATTCCTAGCTCTGCAGCACCACTCCTCTGGTTTTCCCCAGTCCAATGGTGTATGCTGGCCTTTTGAATGTCTCCCAGTATACGTACTGCTCTGGACTCCTTTAGACCTCCCAAATGCTTTTCTCTTCTTTCTTCCAAAGGTTTTCTTGCCCTCTCTGTCCGTCCGCACTGGCCTCTGCTTCTGATGATCCTCTAGATGATGAAGACGTCCAAGATGAGGATCTCCAAGATGAAACTGAGGATGAGGATCTCCCAGATGAAATTGAGGATAATTCTCTGTAGAATAAACTCTACCTTTATTCTGCTTTGAGTGCTCCACCCTAGCACAGCGCAGCTGTGCTGAATCAGGCCCTGCCCTTTGAGATGAGTGCTTGGGGATTACCTCATAGCCCTCCTGATTGAACACACGTTTCCCCACTTCAGCTCCTCTAATGGCTGTTGGAAACCTGGTGCATTCTGGGACTGGTAGTCTTTTATGGAAAAATTCTGTTTTCTTATTTCTACCAGAACTGACAGGTTGCTTGTTCAGAGTCACTTCACCTTTACTATAGCTCCTTCCTGAGCTATGATAAGCTTCCTTATCACAAGACTCCAAATTAACCCTGTCATCAAATAGCCAGACTGTTAATATTAGCAAAAAGCAAACTTTTAAATGTCTGTATGGAAATTCTAAAAGTCTAAAAAATAAGATGGGAGAGTTAGAATATATAGCAATGAATAAAAGGTTAGATATAATTGGCATTTCAGAGACCTAGTGAAAGGAGGATAACCAATGGAACACTGATACCAGGCTTCAAACTATATATATTGCAAGGATAGAGTAGATCACATTGGTGGAGGGGTGGTTTTACATGTTAAAGAGGGCATCAAGTCAAACAGGATCAACATTATGCAGGAAACAAAATACATTGTAGAATCTCCATGGATAGAATTTCCATGTAAAAAAGGAATGGCAGTGGAGGTGGACAGAATGAACAGACAGATGATGAAATACTAACAAAAATTAGGGAAGCTAGCAAAGTTTATAATATAGTAATAATGGGAGATTTCAATTACCCTGATACGGACTGGGCCAATGTCACATCAGGACATGCTAGGGAGATAAAATTTCTAGATGAAGTAAATGACTGCTTCATTGAGCAGCTAGTTCAGGAACCAATAAGCATGGATGCTATTTTAGACCTAATCCTCAGTGGAATGCAGGATCTATTTATTTATTTACATTCTCTTATATACCGCGCTATTCTGCATCAGTGTGGTTTACATTAAACAAACTGAAATTACATTGAACAGGGTATTATAACTTGGAGATAACTATTTTACAGGGAACATGGGCTATGGAGGGTTAAGTGGCTTGCCCAAGACCACAAGGAGCACCTGTGGGACTAGAAACCCCAGTCCTTCCAGCCCAAGGTTGCTGTCCTCTAGTGGGATTTGAACCCCTGACTTTCTGGCCTGAAGTACCTTGCCCCAACCACTAGGCTACTTCTCCACTCCAGGATCTAGTGCAAGAGATAACTGTTTTGAGGCCTCTTGGCAATAGAGATCATAACATGATCACATTTGATTTAATAAAAAGAGGGGGACAGCAAGGAAATTGACTGTGCTAGCATTCAACTTTCAAAAAGCAGACTATAATAAATTTAGGAAAATGTTTAAGAAAAAACTAAAAGGAGCAACTGCAAAGGTTAACAGTTTACATCAGGCCTGGGTGTTATTTAAGAATACTGTCTTGGAAGCTCTGACTAGATATATTCCATGCTTTAAAAAAGGCCAAACAACAGCCAGCATGGCTTAAAGGTGAAGTCAGAAAGGTTGTTATAGATAAGAGAGAATCTTTCAGAAAATGGAAAAAAAAGAGCCAAATGATGAAAACAGGAAAAAGCATACGTACTAGTAAGTTAAATGCAAGGAATTAATAAGGCAGGCAAATAGAAAATTTGAAAAGAAGCTTGCTGTGGAAGCAAAAGTACATAATAAACGTGTTTTTGAGTATATTTATAGCAAAACACTTTTGAGGGAGTCAGCTGGAGGAGTAAAAGGTGCACTGAGAGAGGACAAGGCCATAGTGGAGAGACTGAATAATGTTTTGCTTCAGTCTTTACTGAAGAAGATGTAGGAAACTTACTCATGCCTGAAATGGTATCTAAAGATGATGTATCAAAGAAATTTAAACAAATCTCAGTAAATTGGGAAGATAAAATACAGCTAATTGATAAACTAAAGAGCAGCAAATCACCTGGACCGGATAGCATAAATCCCATGGTGCTGAAAGAATTTAAATATGGGATTGTAGAACTACTATTAGTAATCTGTGATTTATCATTAAAATCATCTCTAGTACCCAAGACTGGAGAGTGGCCAATATAATACCAATTTTTTAAAAGGGTGCCAGGAATGATCTGAGAAACTACAGAGCAGTGATCCTCACATCAGTACCGGGCAAAATGGTAGACACCATTATAAAAAAAACCTAAATTACTGAACATGTAGATAGTTATGGTTTAATGTCAGAAAGCCAACATGGAGAGACTCTTGGGGAAATTAAAAAGCTTTGGGATAGGAGGCAATGTACTATTGTGGATTAGGAACTGGTTGAAAGATAGAAAACAGAGTAGGGTTAAATGGATAATTTTCTCAATGGAAAAAGGTAAATAGTGAAGTACCCCAAGGATCTGTGCTCGACCCGCTGCTTTTTATCATATTTATAAATGACCTGGAAATGGGAATAACAAGTTAGATGATTAAATTTTCAGATGATACCAAATTATTTAAAGTTGTTAAAACACAAGAGGATTGTAAAGAATTGCAAGAAGATCTTGATAGAATGGGAGACTGGTCATCTAAATGGCAGATAACATTTAATGTGGACAAGTTAAGCACGTGGAGGGCAATTCAAATTGGGGCACGTCTGGGCCATTTGAACGCCGAAAATTGGATGGGCCAAACTTGTACCCGATTCTGCAACCATGGGAACTAGATGTTCCTGCGATTGCAGAATCGGGCACTTAGACAGCCTGGACGTGCTCTTATTCTGCCGCGAGAGATGTTCTTTCCCCTGCCTGGACAACTCTCCCCATGCTTCTGCTGGAGTGCCAGTGCCGTGGCATCCCATTGCCATGGCACCAGGGCGCACAGCAGGAACGCAGAAGGCCCAACATTGCCAAAAGCTTCCTTTCCCCGCCACCCGAACCTCAGTGGACGCAGCCAGGGATATGATCGGGCGGCGGGGCCTTACCTTCAGCGTCCCTGAAACGTTTGAGGATCCGCAGACTTCAATCTCTGCTGCCCTGGGATTTATTTCACCTCCGGTGGACGGACAGGGCCATGGCCTGAATAGGCCTTGTATGTCTGGGTTATGCAGTGTGAGAGCCAGAGGAGAAAGGGTTAACACAGTAATACAAGAAAAATCATTGAAATGTCTGAATGCTGGAATCGTGCTGAGGTGCGTACATGAAGCTTTGAGAGGTATGTGACATCATATGGAAAGTATGTGAAAAAACAGTTATCAGTAAGTGGTGGACAGAGAGGGTAAAAGGCAATCATGAGATATAAAATGATGATCAGACAAAAAGAGAGCTGGATGCTGTCACAAAGTAGGTTTAACAGAGCCCATGGAAATAGGCAAAGATGCAGGCAGTGAAACTGATTCTGACATTTCAGAGGAGCACATGTCAGGATGTTGCTATAGGCAACCCAAACAAATCAGGTCACGAGCTAGAGAAACACGCCCAAGCAGCAGAAAGGCTGAGGGATCAGTAACTGATGAAAGCCAGCTGGGAGTGGGTGGAGCTGACACACACGCAGATAAACTCAATGCACATGGAGTTAGAGAGAGAAGCAGAACAGAACCCGGAAGGAACACAGGAAGAGGCAGTCGTGAGTGTTCAGAGAGCCAAGGACGTGCTGGGAGAAACTCAGGTTGGAATGAAGCCGGTGGAAGAGCTGTAAAAGCTAAAAAGTTTTATTCCAAGGGAGAGAGTGAGAACCCAGGTGCCTGTGGTGGAAGGCAGAGCATAGAAGCATCAGAGCTCAGCAGAAGTTATCTAAAAGGTAACGGCGAGTTCAATTGGGAAGCTAGTTGGAGGAAGCCTGAGGAAACTATTTACCCTGGTAATTGGCACAGGAAAAGTAAAGCTTTTGTACCTGAAGATAATCTTGTATCTGGGAGAAGGACAAAAGGCAGGAGCCATGGAAAGCTTCCACTTGATGTTACTCCGGTGTCTGCAGCAGCAGAGAGAAGCCTGAGTCAGAGACTGCCAAGAGGTAAACCAATTGTAGCTAATAGAGGGAAAGGTGAATGTTGTAATTTCCCCTATGGTCCTCAGCATTTGAAAGGCTCCCAAATTAAGTACTCCAGTGAATGTGGTAGTAGCCTGTCACACATTCTCACAGAGAGAGAAAGAGAATCTCTGAATAACAAAGAGAGACTGTTTAATAATGTGCCGAACTGTGCAAGAGAAGAATTGTTAAAGGCAGAAGAGGAGGATATGCAGTGTGAGGTACAGGGGGACACAACGTGTAATGAATACATGGACTGTACGCTTACAATTTCTGATAATATATCTTCTTTGCGGTGAACAAGTTGTGATACTTGCCAAGCCTTAAAGCTACAAAGAAAAGGGTTTTTGTGTGCTGAAAGGGCTGTTTAACTACTTTTGTTTGCATGTTAAAAGCTGAAGATAAGCATTTTTCTGTTCCCATTTTGTTTCTTTGTTTGTGCCCAAAGTGGGGCTGTTTACCTTTTTGTTTTGACCACTGAAAGAATCCTCCCGGAAGGGGAATAAAACCTGTTTAAGCCTTACCTCGTTTCCACAACTTATTCTTTTGACTGGCCTAAGAAAACTACATATCCCAGAGTGCCAAGCAAGGTCTCTGGGCTGGTTAAACACAAGGCCTCGGCTTAACACCCTGCCTTAGCTTGAAGGGACAAGCAACGGCGTGACAATGCTCTTACTATTCCACCAGGAACACAGTGAGGCAAGAGATATGGATGAACACAAGTGCCTTTATTAGGTCCCCTACGTGTTTCGGCCGAAGCCTTCCTCAGGGGGATATACTTAAACATACAAACATAAAAACATATATGAGAATAGTGATAAACAATAATTAATAAATATAGATATAGATAAAAACAAGATAAACCAGGTATGTAACAAGTAATCACATAAATAAATTAAAAAATTATATATAAACATGCATTTAAAATAATACCTAAAATAAATGCATTGGATAAACAATATGGTATGAATATTAAATAAACCATAACATGTATAAAGAAGTAAAAACATTAAAAATGTTAAGAAAGAGAACACTAAATTAAAACACTAGATTAGAACATTAAAATCTAAGACGTAGGGCAGACAAATAACTCTGTAAAAAGCTCTAATAACAACCGCTAAACGTAATACCTTCATTAAACATTTACTTACAAGGCACAGCTGGAAATGAGTCAAGTAGTGTTGAAAATAGCCTGTAGGTGTGACACTTTGTTTCAATACTGTTGTATATAAAACAACAATAAATAATAAATAATAAAAAGATAAAACTGAATAATGACACTGTAGGACAATTATACTACGTAAAATGAGAATTTGTGCTGAGAAGTGCCTCTAAAGGAATATGATAGCAAATACCATAAAGGTGAATGAGATCAATGACATGAAACCAGATAAAAGAACTCATAGGAAAATAAACTTAGTGCTAAAACATGTGCACTTTTTAAATTAAAACTGTGCTGTAATAAAAAATAATAATAATAACCAGCTATTACCTGAACGTGACCGAATGCTGTATGAGAGACGCTGTATAGTAAGAGCGGAAAAATATTAATCCAGTCCACAACACGGTAACAAACAATGTTATAAAAGTGGTGTGTTACAACCAAAGTAAAAAGCACATCTATTTAACATTGTGAGAATAAGAGTCTAAAAAATAGGAGTCTAAAAAATAAAAACGTTTAAAAGAATTATCTCCTAGACACCCGAAGAGCTAATATGCCACAACAGCGCACACTTGATAAACAAATTTTTAGCGTTTGGCAGAGGAGTTGCATTTCCGAAGCTGTTTGTAAATGAAAAGCCGCTGATGAATTGGTATTATAAGATAAATATTGTAAAAAATATATTTATTTTATTTATTTATTTATTTTTTATTTATTTATTTATTTATTTACATTCTCTTATATACCGCGCTATTCTGCATCAGTGCGGTTTACATTGAACAAACTGAAATTACATTGAACAGGGTATTATAACTTGGAGATAACTATTTTACAGAGAACATGGGCAATGGAGGGTTAAGTGGCTTGCCCAAGACCACAAGGAGCACCTGTGCGACTAGAAACCCCAGTCCTTCTGGCCCAAGGTTGCTGTCCTCTAGTGGGATTTGAACCACCGACCTTCCAGCCTGAAGTACCTGTTGTACTGTGTATTGTGCTCAACTTACTTAAAAACATAATTTCATGCTAGTTTACACGAGGCTTAAGAAATCATACCTAAACAATTTCGCTAAAAAACGTTGTAAAGAAGAAAGCCATACTTATAAAAAAGAGAGAGACGCCAACTTTCGTGCCAAAAACATACGAAGGTTAGACTATGCCGAAACCATGTAACGAAGCACTGAAATAGGTAATGCACCCGCTAAAACTCACCTCGAAGAGAGAGAGAAAGAAAAAAACGCTCTTCCAAGAACAACGTGTTGCCACAATTCTGAAGGAACTGACGCGCCGAAGTTAAGATTTTAATACCGGAAGAGGGGGCGTGGTTGATATGATGTCATAATGCACGACTTTGAAAACAAGCATTAAAAAATAAAAGAAACAATATTAAAAGGGAAATTTGTTGTAAATAATGCTACCAGTCTACAAGGAACCTATACTATAAAAAAGCGCCGTGTTTTGTGACCAAAAATGTCAAAAGATCTATTGTTTTAAAATGTGTTTTTTTGGAAAAGACAGATGATGCTTCATAAGAACTCACCATATATCAACAGCATGCACTTCCCAACCAACCATGTGGGTGCTCTGTTAAAAGACTAGCTTGTGAGACTAAAAACTTAAAAAAACTTCGATAAAGGGGCATAATAAAAGGGCATGATTGTAGCAGCAGAGCACAGACAAACCAATGATACCAGGAGTCTGTTCAGAAGGTCCAAATCATTTATTTGTGCACAAGTCTCAAGCAGAATCAAATTCAAAATGGCTGAGCAATGGTTTCTAGCAAAACAACAACTTTTATAGACTTCTTCTCCATTCTAGGTATAGGAAAACATTTCATTGGTCCCGGTAACCTCCCGTACCCCTTCTATTGGTCCCGGTATTGATAAGGCTATCCAATTATGTCTTTTGACTGGGCTTAGCACCTGCTCACCCCCCTTCTAGTCCCAATTACAATGGTCAGTTCACCAACTTCTCCTCCAAGGCCATTTAACTAGTTAGCACATGTGGGGAGCAGGGCACTGTAACCTTTCTGTCAGCAGTTTTAATTAAATTCTTTGCAGCTGTACTTTCTTATCAGTGGTATTTAAACTTATTTTTCTATATTTTCTGAGTTTCAATTCTGCTCAGCTAGGCTGATTATTCTTTGCTAAGCTTCATTTGTACAATAGTAGCATATTGGGGGATGTGCAATTCCTATGGGCCTCTCCACAGGCTTCATTTACAGGTCAAGCTTGTTAGGCCTGTCTATTCATTTCAGACACCATGGATCATAGGCCTTCGCCTACCACATGATGAATAGGAGCATATAAAAATATATTAATGGACAGATGATGCTTCATAAGAACTCACCATGTATAAACAGCATGCATTCCCCAACCAACCATGTGGGTGCTCCGTTAAAAGACTGGCATATGAGGAGCATGATAAGCATATGTATATGAACAGGCCTATGCACTTCCAAACTATCCATGTGGGTACTTTGTTACCGGGCTGGTATGAAGAACTAAAAACTGAAAAACATCAATACAGGGGACATAATAAAATATTAAATATAATAGGCATGCATAAACACTAACCAAATTCCTACATTTAATAATACGGGTCATATTAGGAGGGCAAACTCAAGAAATGATGAATCACTCAAACTGTCAAAAAATAAACTGGTCATAGGAATACTGTCAGGTCAACTTCCTGGTTTAAACCATTGGGTGCCAGGCTGTTAAATTCATAAATAAATCTTTGTTCCAATCTCAACAGAACTTTATCAAAGTCACCACCTCTCCAACTTGGAACCACTGTTTTAACAACCAAATACTTCAAATCCTGAATAGTATGTTGTTTCTCCAACCAGTGTGCCACTAACGGACTATCTTCTACTTTCCTCTGCAAACAGCTTCTGTGCTCTATGATCCGAGTCCGGACCTGACGTTTAGTTTTTCCTATATATATTAAATTACACGGACATATTATTAAATAGATGGCCTTTTCTGTTTTACAATTTTAAAAATGATTTATATAAAACTTACGCTGTGTAACCGGGTGAATGTAAAATTGCTTTACTGTAAGGGTATGAGTACACACGGAACAATTACCACAAGGGTAATGTCCTTTGATTTTAGGTGGTGGTTTGTAATAAGTGAGAGCAGAAGGAACCAATGTATTAGCCAAATTCGAATTACGTTTATAGTTTGTTGATAAAGTTCTGTTGAGATTGGAACAAAGATTTATTTATGAATTTAACAGCCTGGCACCCAATGGTTTAAACCAGGAAGTTGACCTGACAGTATTCCTATGACCAGTTTATTTTTTGACAGTTTGAGTGATTCATCATTTCTTGAGTTTGCCCTCCTAATATGACCCGTATTATTAAATGTAGGAATTTGGTTAGTGTTTATGCACACCTATTATATTTAATATTTTATTATGTCCCCTGTATTGATGATTTTCAGTTTTTAGTTTTTCATGCCAGCCCGGTAACAAAGTACCCACATGGATAGTTTGTAAGTGCATAGGCCTGTTCATATGTTTATCATGCTCCTCATATGCCAGTCTTTTAACGGAGCACCCACATGGTTGGTTGGGGAATGCATGCTGTTTATACATGGTGAGTTCTTATGAAGCATTATCTGTCCATTAATATATTTTTATATGCTCCTATTCATCATGCTCCTTTATCGAAGTTTTTTAAGTTTTTAGTCTCACAAGCTAGTCTTTTAACGGAGCACCCACATGGTTGGTTGGGAAGTGCATGCTGTTGATATATGGTAAATTCTTATGAAGCATCATCTGTCTTTTCCAAAAAAACACATTTTAAAACAATAGATCTTTTGACGTTTCTGGTCACAAAACACGGCGCTTTTTTATAGTATAGGTTCCTTGTAGACTGGTAGCATTATTTACAACAAATTTCCCTTTTAATATTGTTTCTTTTATTTTTTAATGCTTATTTTCAAAGTCGTGCATTACGACATCATATCAACCACGCCCCCTCTTCCGGTATTAAAATCTTAACTTTGGCGCGTCAGTTCCTTCAGAATTGTAGCAACACGTTGTTCTTGGAAGAGCGTTTTTTTCTTTCTCTCTCTCTTCGAGGTGAGTTTTAGAGGGTGCATTACCTATTTCAGTGCTTCGTTACATGGTTTCGGCATAGTCTAACCTTCGTATGTTTTTGGCGCGAAAGTTGGCGTCTCTCTCTTTTTTATAAGTATGGCTTTCTTCTTTACAACGTTTTTTAGCAAAATTGTTTAGGTATGATTTCTTAAGCCTCGTGTAAACTAGCATAAAATTATGTTTTTAAGTAAGTTGAGCACAATATATTTTTTACAATATTTATCTTATAATACCAATTCATCAGCGGCTTTTCATTTACAAACAGCTTCGGAAATGCAACTCCTCTGCCAAACGCTAAAAGTTTGTTTATCAAGTGTGCGCTGTGGTGGCATATTAGTTCTTCGGGTGTCTAGGAGATAATTCTTTTAAACGTTTTTATTTTTTAGACTCTTATTCTCACAATGTTAAATAGATGTGCTTTTTACTTTGGTTGTAACATGCCACTTTTATAACATTGTTTGTTACCGTGTTGTGGACTGGATTAATATTTTTCTGCTCTTACTATACAGTGTCTCTCATACAGCATTTGGTCAAGTTCAGGTAATAGCTGGTTATGATTATTTTTTATTACAGCACAGTTTTAATTTAAAAAGTGCACATGTTTTAGCACTAAGTTTATTTTCCTATGAGTAACCGAGGTATCCGGATGCCCCAACCCGTCATCCACCACCACCCCTTCCCCCCCCCCTTAACCCCTCTCACCTCCCACCACCCCTTGACCCTTTGACAAAGACAAGCAGACATCAGGGAGTGGTGCAATTGCTTGGTCGCAGCTTTTATTTAAAGGTATTAAACACCGGCCCAACATGGGCCCAAATCAACATCCATAACAATAACCAAAACACCCCCCCCCCCACCCGTCCTCCGGATGACGCTCCCACCAGCCATTTCTAGCAAAGTGGTGCATCATCCACACCCCCCGTTTCCCCCTACCGCCCGCCTCGCCATGTTATTAGCAAAGGCCAGCTCCAGGGTTGCCAATTTCCGGGCAGAGACCCCCAGCCGGGGCGTCTCCCCCAACGAAACGAATAGTGCCGCTCCTGTGGAAAGCAGCATAAAGCTGAAATGCCCCGCCGGGTCAGCGAGCACCTGCTCGCTACCCCGCCACCGGCGCGAAGGTAGGCTACTATCCTTGCGCCGCCCCCACCACCGAAAGCTGCGACCAGCACCAAGACTCCAATGCCTCCTGCCAATCATTTAAAAGCAGGTCCTGTCCCACCGGGGCAAGATGAACCCCATCGAGCCGATAGAGGCCGGCACTGGAAACGTCCGCCCAAGGGTGCAGGACCTGTCGCCCCCCCCCCCCGTCTGCTGAACCCAGCGTTCAATCTGCCTGTTAATCTTAACCAGGCCCCTCGACCAACGCCGCTGGGTCCAACAGGCCGGACCGGGCACAATGTCTGACCAAATAATAGCCACCCCCGGGAGGAGCTCCCGCAACTGAGCAATGTCTCTCTGTACAGTCCGGATGAGCTGCCGGCAAGACCAAGCCACCAGGTCATTGCCGCCGAGATGGAGTAGCAACCCCACCGGCCGCCGCCGCAGTCCGATCTCCGCCTGAACCCGAGTCAAGAGCTGCTCCCAGTGCATGCCACGTTGACCCATCCAGCAAAGCCGCACTCCAGACGTGGCGAGACCAAGATGGGCACCCAACGGCCGGACCGCCGCCCGACGCTCCGCCCAGTAGACGAAGGAGTGCCCAATGATCCACCAGTCGCCGGAGCACACGCCATCTGAAAGCAGAAAACAAGCGGACTGCCACCAGCAGGCAACTCTGAAATAGGAAGAAGACATTAGTAGCCCCCCCAAGCCCCCCCCAGGGGCCCTAGTCCTGACGCCCGCAGGCGCTAGACCGCACCCCCGGGAGCCGCTGGGCGCACATACCCAGCATAAGCCCCCGAACGCCACCTGCCAATGCGCTGGATCACCTGACCGTCAAGACCCGCAGCCGCCGCACTAGTCGCCGCCCCGATCCGGAACGAATGTGAAGCATACCGGCGGTCAGCACAACCCAAGGCACGCAGCACCAGACCAGCACAGCCGTGAACTGGAACTGAGTCACCGGGTTGCCATCCGCGTGGACGAAAAAATAGCCACACGCTGCCGGCCGCCGCTGAACGTAGATGCACAGCGCGCGAACCGGGCAGGATAACAAGGGAGGAATGGGACTTAAGAGGACCCAGCTCCCCTTCCCAGACTGATCTGTCTTTGAACGCGGTATAAAAATCCGCGCCTGTTCCGCGTCCACACGAACGTGCGAAACGTCGAGCCCGCCAAACGCCCCGCTCCGGGCGGAACGGGGAACAAGCTCGGATACCTGAAACGCACCAAAGAAAGCCGTGGTGAACAGCGCATGAAACAAGACGGCCGCAAAGCCAGAGGCCACCAGACACGGCAAAACCTCACAGATTCGCAGTAAAAGCTCGTGCGAAACCGGGAGCCGCCAGTCCCGCGACGCAGGATGCACCCGAGCCCAGCCCGCCAGCAACCGCCGAACCAAAAAGGACATACGAGGGTTACCCCAACCAGCGGCCTTGCAAAAGAAGGAAAACCCCGCCAATGCTCCGACGACTGCCGACCGAGCCCAGCCCTCCTTCTTAGCCGACAAAACAAACCGGCCGACAAGTCCGTCAGGAACCACCCCCCTTGACCAGCCCTGCACACGAAGGAACGCACTCACCTGTGAGTAGCCCCGCCGGTACGACGCCCAGGTACTGCGTGCCACTGACACGGCCAATAAGGACATCACTTCAGGGTCCCAACTGTCCAGAGATGCTCCGGGACCCGTGAGGCCAGCTCGTCCACCCCCGGGGCCAGTCGCCGGAACGATGCCCACTGAAAACGGGATAAAGTGTCAGCAATGGAATTCTGGGCGCCCGGCACATGCCGCGCTCGAGCGGTGACATTAAGACGCAAGCAGGCAAGGACGGACACCCGCATCAGCGCAGCTACACGCGGACAACGAGGCGCGTGCCGGTTAATGACCTCCACCACTGCGGCATTGTCGCACCAGAACACCACCTGCCGGTTGCGCAGCTGGTCCGGCCAATCCAGAAAACCGCCACGATCGGGAAGAGCTCCAAGAAAGTGATGTTCCGAGTCAAACCGGAACGAACCCAATCCGCCGGCCAAGGCTCCACGCACCAGGCGCCATGACAGAAAGCACCAAAGCCGGAACTGCCAGCTGCATCGGTAAACAACTGCAGATCGACATTCGAGAGCTCAGGCAACTGAAGCATGGAGCAACCATCGAAACCCACGAGGAACGCATCCCAGACCCGTAAATCCTCCCGCATCCCTGCAGAGACCCGGATCCGATGATGGGGGAGACGGAGGCCCGCCATTGCTAAAGATAAGCGCCGCGCAAAGGGGCGCCCCATGGGAAGAACGCGGCAAGCAAAACTGAGGTGCCCAAGCAACGACTGAAGGACCCGGAGGGAAACCTTAGCGGCGGAGCCGACCGAAGCCACCAGTTCACGCAGCCGCTGGACCTTCGGCGCCGGTAAACGTACAACCATCGCGACCGTATAAATCTCAATGCCTAAAAAGGTGAGGCAAGTGACCAGCCCCACCGTTTTTTCGGCCGCAATAGGAATACCAAAGTCAACGGACAAGCCGAGGAAAGTCCGCAGGAGAGCGGAACAAGTAGTTGTCCGCTCCGGCCCGACAAACAGGAAATCATCGAGGTAGTGGACTATGCTAGAGACCCCCGACTGCCGCTCGACCACCCAATGCAAGAAGGTGCTGAAGGCCTCGAAATAGGCACAGGAGATCGAACAGCCCATAGGCATGCACTTATCGAAGTAGAACTGCGCCTCAAAGCGAAAACTGAGCAAAGGGAAAGCCGCAGGATGGACCGGCAATAAACGAAAAGCCGATTCAATGTCCACCTTGGCGAGTAACGCTCCAGGCCCACACTGGCGCACCAAGGACACGGCCGCATCAAAGGAAGCGTAATGGACCGTACAGAGCTCGCGGGGTATGCGGTCGTTGACAGAATCGCCTGGAGGGCAGGAGAGGTTGTGGATCAGCCTGAACATACCCGTCTCCTTCTTGGGGACCACCCCCAAGGGTGAAACCGTGAACGGGGAAAAGGGGGGCACCGAAAAGGGGCCCGCAACCCTACCCAGAGCACACTCCTCCGAAATCTTCCTACGCACGAAATCACCGTGTTCCTGCACCGAAGCAGCGTTCCGAAGCCCACCCCGTGCGGACGCACCCTGAACCGGGATACGGAAACCCCCCGAGAACCCCTCTAAAAGCAAACCGGCCGCCTGCCCGTGAAGGGACCGCCCATACTCCGCCAACCATGGACGCATTGCCTCGATCCGCACGGGAGTAGGGGCCAGCCCCCACCACCGACCTCACTTACCTCCAGAGGGGGCTCCCGCGACCCCCTTCCGGCTACACTTAGTGGCAGCGTGGGCGCCCCCGCACAAGGAACAGGCATGCTTAAACTTGCAGTCGGGGAACGGGCAGGACGCCTTGTTGAAGCGCCAGCAGACGTCCCCCCCGACGTTTCCCCCTCGGGACTGAGGCGGGGCCGAGACGGGGACTCGAAAGGAACGCCCCCCCGCCGGGACCGGAGCGGAGCCCCCCTTGCCAGCCGCAGCACCCGCTCCCCCGACTCGCCCCTTCGCGGACATCTGGGTCAACCAAAGATTGATGTCCTTCGTCCCCCATGACAAGTGACAATTTTCCTCCATCTGATCCCGAAACTCCTCATCATAATTCAACCAGGCCCACCCATCGTGAGCCTGGGACGCCGCCAAGATGTTGTCGGCATAAGCCAGTAATGCCCCATACTGCTCCGGGAAATAGTGACCCCAGACACTCGCAAGCCGCAAGAAGGCACGGGTCCAATTGAGCGTATTCTGGGAGGCCTTGCGGACCCTACCCGCCTTTTCGTCCTCCCGACGCTTCTTCCTGCTCTCGCCAGAACGCTTCCGACCATCGAGCAGGCGGAAGATATCGATGTACCGATGACGCTTGATTCGCCGGCGCAATTTACGCGGAACGCCCTCCCATAACTCTGCAAAGCGGACGACGGAGGCCCCCGTACCCGCCCCGGCATCCGACGTCCCAGGCACCGAACCACGGGAAGAGGCCGAGGACGAGGAGGAGGAAGATGAAGACGCCCGCCGACAACGGCGCCCCCGCCGGTGCTTAGCCCTTTTTGCCGCGGGCAACCCGGGAATGGAAGCAAGGGCCCCTCCCACAGCCCCACCGGAGACCCCCGCATACTCACCCGTCCCACCGGAAGCGTCCACCGGGGCACTCTCCGGAGACAGCCCAGACACCTCCGAAACCAGCACATTCGCGGGACATGAAGGACCGGGACCGGCCCCTGCGGCAGAAGCAGCCATGGATGTCGCAGGTGTCGAAGTCCGCGGGACCTGCGAAGAAAAAGAAGAAAACCCAGCAGCCAGAGCCGCAGGAGTACTAGGCGCTGCGCTCGGCCCGGCACCCCAGCCTTGCGCCGAGGACCCCAGTCCACCGGCATCCCATGCCGCCGCACTCCCAGCCGCCCCACGGCCATCACCAAACCAGCCACCCCAGCCCCCCCAGTGCCCCAAACCCCCCCAGGGGACAGCCCCGAAAGCCCACGGGCCCGGGGAAGAGAGGAAGCTAGGAGGGGGAGGGGAACCCAGCGGAGCGGGGGAAGGGCTCCCCATAACCGGAGCCGGCAACAGGCCGGCAGGCCTGCCCGCCGCAGCGCCCGTGGACGAGCCACCAGCCTCCGCTAAGCCAGCTAATGCCGCTGCGGCACCGACACCGTCCACCCCTCCCGAGTGGGGGCCCGGCACGATGAGTGCGCCCTCAGCCCCGTGGGGAACAGCAGGCACCCGAGCGGCCCCACGCCTCCGTGCCCCCCGAGCCGCGCTACGCCCACGCCCCTGCCTGGCCCCCCGCAGGATACTGGGACCGGGGGGGGCGGGACGCCCAGCCACACCGCGGCCCGGCGGCGTGGGCCCACGCCGTGCAGTTCCGCGCCCGCGAGCCAACCCTTGCGGCCCTTTTGCCGCACCACGCCCAGGAATACGCCGGGCCATGCTCCCCACCTGGGGCTGCCAAGGGCTAAGGGCGGATCCCCCTAGTACCCTGTTGCCTATGCCCTTTTTTCTCCCTTTGATGTTGTTTTTCTTTTTTTTCTTTTTTTTGGGTGATTAGGCAGTTATCTGGGTTAGTTATTGTCCTAATAATTTTTTTTTTTTTTTTAGTTACTGAAATGTGTCCCGTTTATCACTATGTCTTTTTTCCCGTTTTTATTTTTTTGATAATGATCTGCCACCCCCGCGGGAGGCCCACCCCTCTATAAAACAGATAAGAGCTATTTAAAAGCTGAGGTGAGAGGGAGAGCCACAGGGCGAAGCACCCGCCCCACCAGTGCAACGCTCACCCAACAAAGACCCCCCCCCACCGGGGAGCCGCACAGGCCACACGGCAAGAGGGGCGCCGTTGGGAGTCCCACGTGGCTTCCTCCGGTAAAGTAAGGCCGAGAAACGCCCGTGTTGGAAGGGTGGCGTTATGGCCCCTATTATTTATTTATTTTTTTTGAAAGGTAGGACCCCCCCCCCCCCCGAGAAGGGACGGCGCACCATCGGAGCCATCGGAATAGGAGCCCTGATGCCCAAAGGGGAGGCCCGGATCCCCGCAGCGCAAAGAAACAAACCTGCCAGCAGCGCGAGCAACGAGGAAGAGGGAGGACGCCAGCCGGCGCTCCCTCGTCGCTCGCGCTGACCCCGCCCCCTGACCGCCCGCGCGGTCCAATCACCGGGCTCCACCTTCGAGCGTGGAGCCCGAGTGTGGAAGCCCCGCCCGCTGCAATCCGGGGCTGAACACCCCCCGCCCCCCCCCCCAAGCACCCGGCCGGCCACGCGGTCGGGCCCCGGGAACCCGGTTACTGGGCCGGCCGCGGGACCGGGGCCCGGCGGCACAGCCCGAACTTCTTTCATCTGGTTTCATGTCATTGATCTCATTCACCTTTATGGTATTTGCTATCATATTCCTTTAGAGGCACTTCTCAGCACAAATTCTCATTTTACGTAGTATAATTGTCCTACAGTGTCATTATTCAGTTTTATCTTTTTATTATTTATTTTTTTTATTATTTATTTTTTATTGTTTTATATACAACAGTATTGAAACAAAGTGTCGCACCTACAGGCTATTTTCAACACAACTTGACTCATTTCCAGCTGTGCCTTGTAAGTAAATGTTTAATGAGGGTATTACGTTTAGCGGTTGTTATTAGAGCTTTTTACAGAGTTATTTGTCTGCCCTACGTCTTAGATTTTAATGTTCTAATCTAGTGTTTTAATTTAGTGTTCTCTTTCTTAACATTTTTAATGTTTTTACTTCTTTATACATGTTATGGTTTATTTAATATTCATACCATATTGTTTATCCAATGCATTTATTTTAGGTATTATTTTAAATACATGTTTATATATAATTTTTTAATTTATTTATATGATTACTTGTTACATGCCTGGTTTATCTTGTTTTTATCTATATCTATATTTATTAATTATTGTTTATCACTATTCTCATATATGGTTTTATGTTTGTATGTTTAAGTATATCCCCCTGAGGAAGGCTTCGGCCGAAACGCATAGGGGACCTAATAAAGGCACTTGTGTTCATCCATATCTCTTGCCTCACTGTGTTCCATATAAAATGATAATTACACTTACCTGGTAATTGTAGTTCCTTGAGTGACGACAGTTCAGTCCTCTACCTCTGGGTTGTCAACCTCCTCCTGCAGCTTGGAGACTGGCATATCAGAATTCTGACATCACTGGATATAGCCTGCTGCACACTCCCATCAGCCCCAGTGTGAACTATTAACAAAGCAGACTCAAAGAGCAACAAATAAGCAATATAATCCATATATAAACTTGAAAACCTGAAACTGAACTTCACTGCAGACCTTGTGAAAAACTTTCTTACACTCCTCCCTGCAAACACACAATAAGAGCAAAGGAGCAAAAAATGAGCAATTATAAAAGAACCTACCTGTGATACGCATTGTGGCATTGCCGGCCAAACACTCCAGGCGGAAATGAGGACTGAACTGTCGTCATTCAAGGAACTACAATTACCAGGTAAGTGTAATTATCATTTCCTTATCGTTCCTCCAGTTCAGTCCTCTACCTCTGGGATGTACCAGAGCAGTAATCAACGGGAGGGACCTTTCCAGACGGCACGCAACACCGCTGACCCAAAACCGGCATCATTCGCAGCTACCACGTCAAGCCGATAATGCTTGCTGAAGGTATGCAGCGACGACCAAGTAGCCGCCCTGCAAATGTCCCCTGGCGGCACTAAGCTGTGCTCCGCCTATGACGATGCCTGCGCTCTTGTAGAGTGTGCATGCAACCCTGAAAGCACCGTCCGACCTTGCAGTAGATAGGCGGAAGCAATAGCCTCCCGAATCCATCTGGAAATGGAAGCCTTCGCAGCAGCCTCTCCCTTGCGAGCTCCTCCGAACAAGACAAACAACCTGTCAGACTTGCGAAAAGGCTGGGAAATCTTCAGATACTGCCGCAATGCTCGTTTGACATCCAGCTGCCGTAAGCTGCGCTCCTGAACGCCGTTGTGCAAAGAACCAAGAACCGGCAGCGCAACCGTTTGACTCAGGTGAGAAGGAGAAACTACTTTCGGCAAAAACAAGGGAACCGGTCGCAATACCACCTTCTCCTTCGAAAACACCAGAAATGGCTCCCTACAAGACAACGCCTGTAGCTCCGAAACCCGTCTAGCTGAACAGATCGCCACTAGAAAAACCGTTTTCAAGGTCACATCCTTCACCGATGCCCTACGCAACGGTTCAAAGGGTGGCCCGGCCAACGCGGTCAGCACTAAATTAAGATCCCAAGGTGGAATCATCACTCTATGCGACGGTAGCAACCTGGAAATGGCTTTTTGGAAACGTAAAATGTCTGCATGAGCTCCCAGCGCAACGCCCTGCACCTTTCCTCGATACAAAAGATAGAGCCGCTACATGTACTCGCAGAGAATTGACTGCCAGACCTTTATCAAAACCATCCTGTAGGAAACTTAAAATCGATGAAACTGAAACCGTAGCTGCTCGGATCTGCTTCCTCGAACACCAATCCTCAAATATCCGCCAAATACGAACGTACGCCAGTGACGTAGACTGTTTCTGAACCTGAAGCATCGTGGAAATGACCGTGGAAGAATAACCTTTTTTCTTCAACCTGGCCTTTTCAATGGCCATACCGTAAGCGAGAACCGATCGACTTGTGGCATGAAGAGAGGTCCTTGGCGCAACAGATCCGCCCTCACGGGCAACCGCCATGGGGTGCTGTCCACGAGCCACACCAGATCCGCATACTGTGGTGAAGAATGCCCTCCAGAAGAGATGGAGATTGAAGAAAATCCTGAAAAGCGAAAGGATTTACACAGGATTTTCAATCCTAGAAGGAAAAAAACATACTGCTCTGCTGAGCTGAGAACAGACACCAGCCCAGGGGAGGAGTTAGGCAATGCTGATTGGGCACACCCAGGGGTTGGACAAGGTGTGCCAGGAAAATAATCCCTTTTTAAAGCTTTGAACAAGGCTGCTAAGCAGAATACGTGTGAGACTACAAGTGAGTCGAGGTGGGAGAGTGGCTCTAAGAGGTCGTCGGAGAGTGGATTCGAGACCAGGAAGCAGTTTGGCTGTACGAGTGAGTCTGGAAGATTTGAGAGTGTTTGGAAAGGTTCTGCAAGGAGTTCTAAACGTGCTGTTAAGAGGAGTCCTGTGAGGAATGGACAGAGCCATGTTTTAGAGTCCTGGAAGGAGTCAGAACCCTGGAATAGAAAGCCTCAAAGGCAGGCACTCTTTGAAGAAAACTCATTCTACAGGTGTGGCCTGGTTCCCACAAGCAGTTGTCCAAATATCACCAATCAAAGAATTACTTAGACAGCAGTTGCTTTAACTACAAAGACTTTTATTTTATCATAGCAAAATAATAGTGTCATGCAGAATAGCAAAGCCTGTCTAGAGATGGCGGACAGCACTCTCTGTATGGGGAGAAAGCACTGCCCACCCTTCCTTAAAATGGCTGATTTATATACATTTCTCCTTGTCTCAAATGTCTGTTTCAAATTAGTTTCAGTGAATTCATCATAAGTTCTTAAGTGTCTGCAAGGCCCCAGGCGTCCTGCAACACTTTTCCCCAGGGGAGAATCCCTTTACATTTATACATCTGGATCTGCTTTTAGGTCTGCTCATCTATGAATGGCCTGTGACCTCTGCCCCTTCCTGTATTTTTCCTTCTCTTGGCACTAATTGAAACCGTCAGGGCAAGAGAGAGTGTTTTGTGCTCATTAGTTTGAATTCTTTGCTTGGCCTGTATTTTTTTGCTAGGCCCCAATATTCTGCATACTCCTATGCAGAATATGGTTACCCAGAATCCTCCATAGCAGGCCGCATCTATTATCTTATGGCAAGCATATACTCTCATATAGCTCATATGTATTGTCGTCTTGTCTTCTGTGCCATCCATATACTGTGTAGTTTCACCAGGCAAGGGTGCAGTCATATAAAGTCAATATATACAGCAGACCTAAGGCAGACTTAAGTCAAATTTCCCAACATTTACTCTTTTTCTTTTCCTTTTTTTTCTTTTGTTTGGGGGGGTAGCAAAAGTAATCCCACTAAGGGGCATGAATAACAACCATTTGAGACAAAGATAGATCATCCAAAGGCAATCGCTGGTACTGTTCCCTTGATATAATATACATGGTTTTAGTGCTTTGCGATATCATTCGTTTACAACAGGCAAGTAAAATGGATAAGGCACAACAGGCAATGATTGCAAAACAAGCTATACTTAAAAGCGTAATAAAGAAGGCTTTAAGTCCTACACCTAAACTAGCAAACCATGAAGCAATACTACCCCAGATATTATCAAGTTGAAGCCCCCCCTTAAAATCATCAATATGCAACTCAGAGAGATGCTTTATCTTATTCATAGCATCAAGGACAAAAATGGTATGGTTAGCGATGACAGTACAACAGTTTGTAGCATTAATGAAAGCGCATGTGCCGCCTTCAGCAGCCAAAAGTAAATCCAAAGCTTGCCTATTCTGCAGAGTCATTTGTGTATTTTGCTCAAGGGACTTAGCTAGACGTGAGATAGATTCGGTAACAGCTTTCATTTGAATATGCAACAAACATTGCAAATGGCGTACAGCCATACCAAGCTCAGCAGTAAGGGCGGGGGTGGCAAAGGGAATCCAGGCCATTGCGCTAAGGGCATCCAAACGAGTTTTAGTCATGGGATAAGTGGAATTGATATACTCGAATGAGGCCTGAATGGCATCATCCTCGGCTATAGAGGAATCCCAGGGGATAGCATAAGCTGAGGAGCTACGTTTTAATCTATGCAGGGTGGAGCAAGAAGCAGAATGATGGGTAACATTAAGAGGTATCAAGACAGAAAAAGAAGAAACTTTGACCAAAGCACAGGGTAATAGGGAGAGGTTAACTACCTGATACAGAGTTTCCCCACACAACCAATAATGACCCACTACAGCAAAGAGGTTTGTAGCAGGTGTCCATATGCGACTCATATGATGCCCATCAAACCACTTAACAGAAGATTTTCCCGTGGTAGATGAGGTAAGATCCCTCCTGAAACTGGACATTGGGAGATAGCATGAAGTATATGGAGATTCATTCTGAGAACCCGTTGTCAGCACAGCTGAACCATCGTGGTAAATGGGACCAACCCCCACATACCAGCGGAAGTCAGATCCATTAAACACTACCGGGCTTCCTGTAATATTTCTCCAATCATATTTCATATTGGAGGGGTCCATATTACCGGATTGATTATACCACTTTATCATGACAGAATTACTAGCAAAATGAAAGGATCCATTAATCACATTATACGACAGGTTACACCTGTCTGAAAAAGCAATAGATACATTTGTTATTAAACATAGATCAAATATCATATTCGGGTCAACATATACACGCAAAGGGTCATGTATCATATTCATTGCATGCCACGTCTGGGAACAATTAAAAGCTTCATAACAACTGGCAGAAAAATTATTATCTACACAAGCAAGTGTCCTGCATACTCATTTAAGGGAACCTTTGAAACATGTACTGGAGCATATGATACACCCTTTGGTAAAGGGGTACAAATAATGCAGTCTGCAATGTTCATCAGGGAAACAATGTGTAATACTGATTGCTTCCACAAGTTCAGAGAGCCTCCAGGTAAAGCTCGGGGTACTCAAGATATCGTCTGGTTAGTCTGGTTCCATCCCTGGAGAAACAAAGCTAGCTGTCCATCTGGATGTAAACACTCAATAAGGAGCACGATTATGACAGAGATTCCCAGAAGAAGGCACAAGGACGCCCACGGAGTAGGCTTGACAGCGATCATCTTTGGTACTAATAACATAGCACTGTGGTGAGAACACGTGAGTTCTGTAGGGAAATAAAACTGATTAATCAGATGGGACAGCTGGAGACGCTTTTAGATGGCTGACATGCACCCAAGTATCAGTATCATTCAGTCTGGCAGCAAAAGGGGAAGCAGCAGTGACAATGTGGGGTCCTGAAAAGGTTGGGCAGTCCCAGGATGCACGAACACAATTTCTTTTATAGACAGTGGACCCTACAGGGAAGCAAGGTAATAAGGATGGACTGGACACAGACTGTGTGTCTGCTACACGGTCAGCAATTTCTTGGAGCGCAATCCGAAGTCCTGCAAGGTAAGCAGAGAGACTATCATGAATCGGAACCTGGGACTGTGATAAATTAGTCGTGCGCATACGCCGGCCAGTGGCCATTTCATGAGGTGTCAGATGTAATCGCTTGATCGGGCTATTACGCAGCTGAAACAAGCACATTGGTAATGCTTGTAGCCAGGTCATGTGACCAGAAGCGCAAATCTTTCTGAGTTGAGTTTTCAAAATGCCATTACATCGTTCAACAAGACCATTGGAAGTAGGTTTATACACAGAAACATATTTCCACTGAACAGGAAGATGCTGGGTGAGTGCAGTCACAAGAGCATTACGAAAGTGAGAGCCATTGTCAGAATATATGACTTTAGGAATGCCAAATCGGGGAATTATTTGTGTTAGCAAAACCTCTACTACTTCTTCAGCAGTCTCTTTATTGCAGGGGAAAGCCTCAATCCATTTAGACCAAGGGCAAACCCACACTAAAAGGTACCGCTTCTGAGCACATCTGTGAAACATGTCAGTGAAATCTACATACCAGGATTCAAAAGGACCACTTAGAACCGGGAGGTGACCTTTGACTATGGCCTTTTCCCCTGGCTGAGAGTTCAGAATACACATGGGACATTTAGCTACTAGTTCCTGAATGCGGTTTTTCATGTGTGGACACCAAAAAGTGTCCTCTAGCATGCTGTAAACATTTGCAGCACTAGAATGATAGATATCATGAATGAGATCTGTGAGGCGTTTCAGTGCTACATTGTGGCAGGTGCAGGCCTGTGACCCACGGTATCTGACATAGGCAGGCCAGCATGGCTAGCTTGACCTGTAAATGAGGCCTGTGGAGAGGCATATAGGATTGCACATCCCCCAATATGCTGCTATTGTAAGAAAGAACTCAGTAGAAATATTGAATTAGCTTAGATAAGCAGAATTGCAGAATTAAGAAATGGAAAAATACAGAAAAGATGTGTTTTAAAGTTACT
This sequence comes from Ichthyophis bannanicus, assembly GCA_033557465.1. Taxonomy (NCBI): domain Eukaryota; kingdom Metazoa; phylum Chordata; class Amphibia; order Gymnophiona; family Ichthyophiidae; genus Ichthyophis; species Ichthyophis bannanicus. The sequence continues at coordinate 1,408,239,335 of CM066031.1, read as the reverse complement.
GATAAGAAAAAGTACATTTGCAGAGAAATATTGAGGAGTGCTGACAGATGAGTTACAGAACCTTGCTCTTCTGCACGCACAAATGGTCCCATAGCCTTGAAAGTGTGAAAGTAACAAGTTGATGAACTGACCATTGTAATTGGGACTAGAAGGGGGGGCAGGCAGGTGTCATGCCTACAGAAGCCCACAGAAGGAACATAATTGGAGAAACTTATCAGTACCGGGACCAATAGAAGGGCTACGGGAGGTACGGGAGCGTACCGGGACCAATGAAATGTTTTTCTATACCTAGAATGGAACAGAAGTCTATAAAAGTTGTTGTAATGCTTGAAAACTTGGCTCAGCCATTTTGAAATTGCCTTGCTTGAGACTTGTGCACAAATAAATGATTTGGACCTTCTGAACAGACTCCTGGTATCATTGGTTTGTCTGCGCTTTGCTGCTACATATTCCTTGGTGCATTGGCCGGGAAGTTGTGGAATCAAAGTGTATATAGGGCAATATACCACGACTTTCCGCCTCTATAGGCTTGGTCCTGCCGGGATCGCGCCCTTCCGACGAGGGCCGCTCCCTGGCGCCACCGGTCCCTTGTATCGGAGGGAGCTGGTCGGACCTCGGCGGGTGCCGGGCCCGGTCGGAGCCAACGCCTCGAACCCGAGTGAGGGGAGTCCGAGGTCCAACTCATGCGCCTGCTTGGGAAGTTTTGAGGACCGGATCCGGTGAGTATAGTTTTGATTTTGGGTCTAGACAGAAATAGAAAGAGCAGTACTGCCATTGGAACTTGGAATTTGGAATTTGTAATCTCGAGATATTGGGAATTGGTAAGAGAGCCTGATCAACTCTCAAGGAAGAGCCGAGTAGCCTGGCATGGGAATTCGCTAGGTGAAACCCTCATCCTTTTTGTAATTTGGGAAAAAGACTAGTCAGAACAGATAGAAACGAATGCATTCTGGGAATACGTTGCTAGCATGATTGTGTGAACGAAGTGTGAATGAGAGGTCTGGCAGCACGGACCAAGTGAAGGCGGACCCCTGATTAGCGCATTTCCTGACCGGGCGACCGCGTTCAGGTCGCGAAAAGGGGGAAGCGATTGTCGTCTTGTCTTGTTATTTGTATTCCCTATACGTTTCCAGGGCCGTGAGGACCCCTTACCCACGGTCCGCCCACCTTTTCCCTTCTGTCTGTTGTTGCGCGCACACATCGACATGGGAGGGGCGGAGTCTACTAGGAACACTCCATTAGAATGTATGATCGCACATTTTAAAGAGGGATATTCAGGAGATTATGGTATTAAAATGACAGCAGCCCGTTTGCAGATTTTGTGTACTAGGGAGTGGCCCGATCTAGACCCCATCTGGCCCCGAGAGGGAACGTTCACCGTAGAGATTATTCAGTCAATACACCGTAGAGTGCGGGTAGCGCACCCCGATCAGTACCCCTATATAGATTCCTGGTTAAGTATTTGTGAAGATCCGCCCTCCTGGGCGCAGCGCTGTTATGAGGAACAGTGCAGAATAATGTTAGCTAAAACAGATTCTAGACAGAAAAAGGAACAGCCTAGAATGAAAAGAGCAGGATAAGAAAGCCAAGAAGAAACCCATCTTGGCAGATCCCGATTCCCCAGAAGTAGTCCTCAGGCAGCCCCGAACCCCAGGTCCAGTAAGAATAGCTCGGCGGCGTCCTGCCCCAGATCCCCAGAGACCGCCAGAGCCGAGGCGAGACCCAACCCCTGACCCCCCTCCTCCTGGAGGAGAGGAAGAGAAAGAATTAGCGGGAAGAGAAGAGGAGGATGTAAAAAGTGAGCCAGAAGCGGAGCTAGAAGAAGAAGGAGGGAATTCCCCAGAAGAAGAAGAAGAGGACAGTGTACAAATAATTGAGAAAGCTAGCGCTAGCACTAGCAAGCCAGTGAAAGAGAAACCCAAAGCAAAACCAGTTGAGAAAAAGAAAGCGACTCCTGCAAAGACAACGACAATAGCCCTTAGATCCCAGACCCAAATGACGCCTGGGACAGCCAAACTGTTTCCCTTAAGGCAAGTCCCGGGAGTGCCCGTAAAGAATGATAATGATGAAGTGGTAGCGGGACCCTTAACTTATGTGTATATCCCTTCTCTACAACTGATTTATTAAATTGGAGGTCGCATTATGCCTCCTATACTAGCAAGCCCCAGGAGCTGACAGAATTAGTAACTAGTATTATGGAAACTCACCAACCCACTTGGCCAGATTGCCGTCAGCTCCTGACCACCCTATTCACTACAGAAGAACGAGCGAGAATTAGAAAAGCAGCTATTGAATGGATGGCAGAAAACCCTGCAGCTCCAGCGCAGGGGCAGAATATAATAGATCGTAGAGAAGCAGCTCAGAGAGAATTCCCGAATGAAGACCCCCAATGGGATCCAAATACAGATGAAGGATCCACCGCCCTAGCCCGTTTTCGCCAAGGCTTTTTACAAGGCCTGAGAAGAGGAGGCCAAAAAGCTATGAACCTTTCCAAAGTAGCAGGAATTATCCAAGGAATAGATGAGAGCCCAGCAGATTATTATGAAAGATTAACTGAAGCTTATAGAATGTATACTCCCTATGATCCCGAGGCACCAGGAAGTTTATGCATGGTGAATTCTGCTTTTGTAAACCAGTCTCAACCAGACATTAGACGTAAATTACAGAAATTAGAAGGGTTTGCGGGCATGAATGCAACACAGTTATTGGAAGTCGCTCATAAAGTATATGTGAATCGTGATACTGAAAGACAGAGAGAATGTGATAGAAAGATGAAGAAGAAAGCTGATTTTTTGGCTGCGGCCATAGTTGAAAAGAAAAGGGGAGGTGTCCCTAATCGAAGGAGCAGAGGAAGAGGGCGGGGTCAAGGCGGAGGCCGGACCCAGAGACTAGGCGTGAACCAATGCGCCTATTGCAAAGAGGAAGGACATTGGAGAGATACGTGCCCGCAACTCGAAGACGCCCAGCAAGATGACGAATACGATCATCAGTGGCGAGAAGAAAGACGAGGCCGTCCCCGAGGCCGAGGAGGAGCCAATCGAGAACAATTCCAGCGAGAGAGGGGAGGAGGAGCCATCCAAGCATTGGCCACACAGGCCCATGATGAGGATGACGTGGATTAGGACAGACCGGGCTCCAAGTTTGCTTTAGGTCTCCAGGAGCCTATGGTCGAAATACAAATAGGAGACCAATTTATGAACTTTATGGTTGATACTGGAGCAGAACATTCAGTAATAGACAAAAAGATAGCCCCATTCACCAAGAAAGCAGTCACCATTATAGGAGCAACTGGTGCCAAAGCCACAAAGTCTTTTCTACAAAACCGAATATGCAGTCTAGGAGGACAGCAAGTAACTCATCAATTCCTTTACATGCCCGAATGTCCAGTACCCCTACTGGGACGAGATATGCTAGCCAAGCTTCAAGCACAGATATCTTTCTCCGAACAAGGAGAAATGCAAATGACAGTGAATTCTCAACCCAAACCAGCAGGAGTAATGCTGCTGACCAGTACCCCGAGAAGAAGAATGGAGATACTACATTGATGATTCGATTCAAGATACCTATTTTGAACAAACTTTAAAGAACATTCATGCACCACTTGAAGTATGGGCAGAAGGCAGTCCCCCAGGCCTAGCCAAGCATATAGCACCAGTGATTGTAACCCTCAAGCCTAGCGCTACACCAGTGCACGTCAAACAGTACCCTCTCCCAAGAGCCGCAATTGAAGGCATTCATCGCCACCTACAGAGATTGCTTGAGTATGGCCTACTGAAAGTATGTCAATCCCCATGGAACACTCCACTTTTGCCAGTAAAGAAACCTGAGACAGATGATTATCGCCCAGTGCAAGATTTGAGAAGAGTAAATGATGCAGTTGAAACTATACATCCAGTTGTGCCCAATCCTTACACTCTTCTAGGACTGATACCCGCTGAAGCTACCCATTTCACTGTACTGGATTTAAAAGATGCATTCTTTTGCATAAGATTAGCCCCTGTAAGCCAAATATTGTTTGCATTTGAATGGCAGGAACCCATCTCTGGAAGAGGGGGCCAACTCACCTGGACGAGATTACCCCAAGGATTCAAGAATTCACCTACCATCTTTAGTGCTGCACTAAATCAAGATCTTTCAAGCTATCCAGTAGCCCCGGGGAAGAGAGTACTTCTCCAGTACGTGGATGATCTGTTGATAGCTGCCGTATCAGAAAGAGAATGTATATTAGCCACCAAAGATCTTTTGCAGTTACTAAATGAAGCTGGATATAAAGTTTCCAGAGCCAAAGCACAACTATGCCAAACAGAAGTGAAATACTTGGGTTTTCGTATTACCCAAGGAAGCAGAAGATTAGGCAGAGAAAGAAAAGAAGCAGTATGCAGAATTCCAACTCCAACAACCCGAAAGCAAGTCAGAGCCTTTCTGGGAGCAGCAGGATATTGCCGAATCTGGATACCCAACTTTGCCCAAATTGCCAAACCACTGTATGAAGCCACAAAAGGAGAAGAGAAGTCACCACTGGAGTGGGGACTTGAGCAGGATACAGCCTTCCAGAAGTTAAAAGAAGAATTGATGTCGTCACCAGCACTTGGACTACCAGATGTCCACAAACCCTTCCACTTGTTTGTACATGAAGCACAGGGAAATGCCTTAGGCATGTTGACTCAGAAATTAGGAAATTGGGAACGACCTGTAGCCTACCTATCGAAACAATTGGACCCTGTGGCCAAAGGATGGCCACCCTGCTTGAGAGCAGTTGCAGCTACAGCGCTACTAGTGAGTGAAGCAGACAAACTCACACTAGGACAGAAACATACGAGTCACTGTGCCACATGCAGTCCTTGCCCTTATGGAACAGAAAGCAAATTATTGGCTCACCAATTCCCGAATGTTGAAGTACCAGAGCATGTTATGTGAAAACCCACAGATACAACTTGAAGTGAGTCATGCCTTGAACCCAGCTACCTTGATACCCATCAGTGAAGAACTCCCAGAACATGACTGTATCGAAGTCATGGAAACTGTGTTCTCCAGTCGACCTGACTTGACAGATGTGCCCATAGACAATCCCGACCAGATCTATTATCGTTGATGGGAGCAGTCTCATCCTTGACGGACGACGCTGTGCCGGATTATGCAGTCGTCACTCAACACGAAGTAGTTGAATCATCAGCTCTAGCCTCAGGCACATCAGCCCAGAAAGCCGAATTGATAGCACTCACCAGAAGCATGTTGTTAGGAGAAAAACTTGTGCTAAATGTATATACAGATTCCAAATATGCCTTCACTACCTTGCATGCCCATGGAGCTCTCTATAAGAAAGAGGACTCATCACATCCGGAGGAAAATCAGTCAAATATGCGTCCCGAGATATTGATGTTACTTGATGCAGTCTGGGCCCCAACACGTGTAGCTGTCATGCATTGTAGAGGACATCAAGCAGGAAAAGGAGAAGTTGCTCGAGGAAATAGATTCGCAGATGCCTCAGCACGACAAGCAGCTATGACAGGACAGATTGCCCCACAAGCTATGCCAATGCAAGCAGCATTGTTTCCAGTACCCTTGAATCTATGGACCCCACGATATACCACCAAAGAATTGGATTACTATTGTGACAAAGAAAATGGAGTATTGAAAGACGGATGGATTGAGCTGCCACCAGAATAAGGCAGTCAACCTCCGGGAAGAATAGAAATTCAAGAATGGTTAGTACCATCCTTTGTAAAAGCTTTTCAAGAAGACACCCACTATGTAAAGAGTGCTAAGGAGAAAGCACTCAGACCACCATTTCTACATCCCTCTGATGACAACCATATCAGCCTCAGTAGCACGACAATGTCAAACCTGTGCCAAAAATATGCCAAGCAAGGCCTTATTACAGCACCCCGAGTTCAGTCAAGAGGTGTGACCCCCATGCACAACCTCCAAGTTGATTTCACCGAAATGCCAAAAGCCAATGGATACCATTACCTACTAGTATTAGTTTGTACTTTCTCTGGGTGGGTAGAAGCATTCCCAACCAGAACTGAGAAAGCCCGAGAAGTTACCAAAGCCTTAATGAGAGAGATTGTCCCCAGATTTGGAAATCCCAGCAGTAATAGGGTCAGACAATGGACCCTCATTTGTCTCCCAAGTTACTCAGCAGTTAGCAAAAGCTTTGCAGATACAGTGGAAACTCCACACTGCCTACAGACCCCAGAGTTCAGGGAAAGTTGAGCGAATGAATCGTACCTTGAAAGCCCAAATGTCCAAGCTTTGTCAGGAGACACACTTGAAACTGGCCCCAAGTGCTCCCCATAGCTGTACTCAGAATACGCACAGCCCCTGTAAAGTCAACAGGATTTTCCCCTTTTGAAGTTTTGTATGGTAAACCCCCACCAATAGTGCAGGGAGTCAAAGGAAATCTAGCCCAGATTGGTTCAGAAGTAACCAGACAAGAACTCCTAGCTCTTAGTTTTGTTCTGCAGACTCTCCATACGTGGATCCAAGACCAGTTGCCTATCAACTTGACGGAACCCTTGCATCCCTACCAGCCTGGAACTTCGGTGTGGATCAAAGATTGGAAGAAGATACCGTTGGAACCCCCTTGGAAGGGACCGTACACCGTCATCCTGTCTACCCCAACTGCAGGAAAGGTAGCCGCGATCGACGCCTGGATCCACCACAGCCGAGTCAAGCCCGCCGCCGATCCTGAACCAGAGCGGTGGACAGCAGAGCAGCACCCTGATGTACCCTTGCGAGTTACTCTGAGACGGCAACCAGCAGCATAGACACTTCATCATAAGTGCTTTGCAGTAGCCAAGTCTTTCGAAGAGGATTGCTGTTTTCCATGCAGCAACAGTTTTGTTTTCAACGAACCCAATTTGTGTGTGTGATTTGACACGCTACTTTGAGACTACATTGACTAAGCCAGACTTCACAAGCCAACTGAATTGCTAAGTTGGTTAATGTGTGCTGGACATCTTGAGGATCTTCAATCAACACTCAGCACCCGTTAAATTGCTTCATTAGCAAACGGGACGAAGAATAATAGACCGTCGTGATCAAGATCAGCAAGCTGAGGATTCAGAAGAACTCCAATCAACATCAACATGTATCTTTGCTTCCTGCTTTGCCTTGGTTGCCTTCTTCGGAGGTTTTGAACAGACTTATGCTCTACCTCCATGCACAGCTTGTATTACCTCTACTAGAACTGGACTGAAAGTAACTCAGACTTTGCTTTACCATTCTTACTATACCTGCAAGGGAACAATAACTCGGTGTATCTATAACACCACTGAATTAAATGTTTGCACTCATGGCAAAATCAAAAGCATGCTATAATCCGCATCAGAATCCATCCTATTACACGTTGGAAATAAGATGGAAGGATGCAGATGGACCTATATTAGCTGCTACACCACCACTTAAGGACATTACTAAACCTGCTGTTTTGAATTTTGATGCATGTAATGCTATTAATAGAGATAGTCAGTCCACCTGTGGTACATGGGAGAAAGCGTATCGAATGACCATAAGTATATGTGTCCAGAAGGTGCCACGGGATGGAGGAAGTGTACAGGTAAAAAGGAACCAGGGTATAGTACTGCTACAGCGGCAGACTACTATTGCCCGTATTGGGAATGTGTTTTCTATGCTACCTGGAACACTGGTATAACTGATGAGAAAATAGATAAGCGGATGGCTACTCTAACCAAGCCAACCACAAATGATAAATGTCAGAAAGATGCTTGCAACCCCGTACATTTGCGTGTACATAACCCCCATGCATGGAAACAAGGATATAAGTTTGGTTTACGTATTGCAGGAGGAGAACAGATCCAGGGACCATTGTATATTAGGATTGAATACCCAAGCCCACAAGTCATCTAAATATCATATTCATAATACCTTTTATGAAGCTATGCATGTAAATAAGTTTGAGATCCCTCACCCTTCACAGAATTTGTTTTCTAGAATTAGCCGGAGCAGTAGTATCTAGTCTTAAGATCACAGATTGTTATTTCTGTGGCGGAACCCAAATGGGAGACCAATGGCCCTGGGAAGCCCAAGAATTGAATTATTCCATGATTTACAATCAGACTGAATTACACAAGACAACCAGTGATGGGTGTTAGCACACTCAATCGTTGGACGTCTTTGCCTTTGCCAGAACTGGACCCCAGTTCACCCAAAAGGTAGGACAGCTGGTCTGTCTTAGCCAGAAATACTATAATGCCACGACTAAAAAGACAGCATGGTGGTCAGGAATCAGACATCCTGAACCTCCTAACACCTAGCTAGATTTCCTGAACTTGCAGGTCTATGGACTAACCTTGCCAAAGTCCAAGCCTGGCAAGCCCCACCTGGCCTATATTGGATCTGTGGAAACCGAGCCTTAATGCGCCAACTCCCCAGCCACAATGGGGAGGAGGATGTGTTTAGGAACCCTCAGACCTTCTTTCTTCTTGTTAAATACTGAACATGGAGAACACTTA